>JAVLUZ010000246.1:1757705-2046424 GCA_036768485.1 Mermis nigrescens | reverse complement strand
TCCTGTTACCAAGGGGTCGTGCAATCTTAGAATTACCAAGGTCTAGATCAAAAATCTAGTCATTGGGGATATAACAAAAATGAATAAAAAAAGATATTTCTGGTAGCTTAGAGCATAAGACTTTTCGAAAATGTCATTAAGTTTGCACAAAACTGAAAATCAATTGAAAAAAACGTATTTGAACATTCAAAAATGTGTAAGAAATTCGATCTGCGACACGGCGTAACACATGTTATAAAATCATGAAATCAAGCTTTTCTAATAAAATACAGGTCAATACGTTTTCTTTTGCTCAATAAAACATGTGTTGCAGTAAAAAAAGAGGGTACTGAGAAGCTTGCCACATAAGAATTTATGGCCTTACAGTAAAGTGCAAAACAGGCAACTAGATCACGGATCTAGAGCTCGTCGGTAGTAGGGTTAACTCTAGCGCTACCGGACAAGTATCTAAATGTTTTTTATTATTGAAAATTGGGGAAATAATGGGAAGACCGAAGGCATAGCCCACAGTGCACTATCGTAGATAGCTACTAGTTTTGGCTATGTTATGGCTACCGCGAACTGCTCAGGCAAGTTCGCTCATACGTGTAACTCTCGCAGTTACACAACAATTTGGAAATATTTCAGCTAGTCTTTTTTTGTGAAAGAATTTCAATTTTCCGAGGATACTTAAATCCGGATTTCGATTCAGATACCAATAATTTTTGAGCGCGACCAATTCACTTGCCAAGTCCCTTGCATCAATGTCCATCACCATCAATTAAACTAATTTACAGATCGCTGCAGTGTTGCTCTATGTCGCTGACATTTTTTGAGCATAATTTCCTAACATTTTTTAAAAGGCGATTTGTCACGAAAATTTTGAAGTAAAATAAATCTTTCGTTCAAACAGTTTAAGGCTGATGGTTGAAAAAGGTAATTTCAAACTGTTTTGTGACATCTACCGCTTAATCAGAATAATCAATGTGCCGCCGTCTTTTCGCATCGGAGGTTAAACAAAAGGAGAAAAAATTCGTACATATGAAACAAAACAAGAATGGGGAATTTCTATCATTTATCATAAAACGTAACCAAAATTCAACACATGCAATTTGACAAAAATGTAACACGTACAGCCAAAATGAAATTACCTAGTTGTTCTCAGAACTTTTCTACCGTCCTACTTTTCTATTTCTGCCTCGAGATAAAGAGATAAGCATGAGATAAACTCGTATTATGTTTATCTCTGGAACTTTCTGCAATAGAGCAATGATTTTTGGATGCAAAATAAGCTTCAATTGTGGCTTAATTCGGATATCTGAACGTTTATATAACTTTCTTTCTGACTTTTACAAGCTTTCTCCCAAATTTCACAATCTTTAGAAAAAATATTCCAAGCCTTACAAAAAATGCCTCAAACTTTACAAAAAATGATTTAAATTTTACAAAAAAAATTCCAAACTTTACAAAAATTATCGAAAGCACTCTCATAATTCTACAGACTATGTCTACTGTTTAAGACTGTTAAACAGTATAGTATGCTTTGTGTCTCTGGTCCGTGAAAATGCAGTAGTTTCCTAAGCTTGCAATAATGAATGCTATGGCCAACAAAGCCTGGACAGTTGCGTAGCAAGCATGTTTGCAAATGATACCCATTCCTATGAAAATTTCTCTCTTGATAAAATATTTTACAGCCACACTACACTACCTAAGTAGGCCACCCTATATTTACGACAAAATACTCAAGTTAATAATTGTATCAAAATGCTTATTCTTGCGTTTCTACTTTGGACACAAGTCTATATCGAATTGTTACATCTAATTTACCTGTATAATTTATTTAAAAGACTATGTCGAAGCAAAAGAGTTTTTGACCAAATAAAGCTTTACACGTCATTATACTATAGTTGGTTGAATGATGATGACATTCGAACAATCCTAAACTGTTTTAATATTCAAGATATTTTACCAAACTCTGCACTTTTTTGAAAGTCTGCACACTTTTTTCCAAACTCTTTACACTTTTACCGAAGTTTGCACGTTTTGGAAAAGTCGGGGTACCGCCCCACACGTGGGCGTGGGTATGCACCCCCAGAATTCAATTTTTGAAATTTTTTGTTGCTTTTTAGCGATTTTTTGATGCCATTGAATAGTGCTCGATGAGAAACGTCGAAAAATCGTGTTTTTCGCAAATACAACCACTTTTAAGACTATTTACCCCCAGAATTTCGGTGCTGCCCACCTATGTACTGCCCTATCTTCAGAAAAATCCCACTATACAGCTGACTGCATTCGGATTAGCAATTTTCCACGCATCAATGTCAACCTGGAATTCGTCTATACATACGTATCTACAAACAAGATTAATATTTACTAGTTACAGTATGCACCAAATAAAATGAGCACAGCTTGAAAACAACAAATATATAAGTCACTCCACGATCGAAATGATGAAATTCGTACTGTAAAGCAGAGCAGTACTTTACAGTCGAGCACTAGCAAAAAATATGGAAGATTGCACAAATAAATAAAGGCACGCGTAAACGCGTTTATGCTAAAAAAATTAAGCCGAGCAACTCGAATATAAGCTAAAATTCAATAGAACAAACAACAAACAAATAAATAAATAAGAGGTAACACTATAAAGAAATTAAAGCATCAATAAATTATAAAATTATCCAAGTATATTAAAAAAATGATTATATTTTATCCCAAAACGATAACAACCTTTATTGGAAAAGTGCGACTTGTGCAGGAACTTACGGCGTTCCCTAAAATGTGTAAAAAATACCTTTGAGACAGTGTAAACAAATTTCTTTACATAGTGTGTAAAGTATACTGCGGCACTTGCGTATTCCGCGTGGCTTCTGATTTTTACTCAACAAAACGATTTGTACATTAATTGATAAAATAAAATGAAAACAAGCTAAAATGTGCTTTCGGGCAATCATTTTTGTTAATTTTCAAGTAAACGATGTAAGGCTGTATTGTATATAGGAACTTTGATAAAAATTTAAAAAAAATGGATAAAAACGTATCACGCAGTGCTGAAGAGACTTAGTCCCATTTTTTAGAAGAAAGCAACAAAACTTCCAATTTTAGCTGAATCTGGAAATAGGCTTTTTAATTAAAAGTGTAAAAAATCTAGGAAAAAGAACTACAAACGGCTAGGTCATTTTAAATTCCTAGGTCAGAAGCATAGGTGGGCAGCACCGAAATTCTGAAGGGGGTTAGAAAATTTCTGAGAGGGGTGAAAAAATTTTTAAAGGTCAAAAAATGGTCTTAAAAGTGGTCGTATGGCAAAAAAATCATTTTTAGACGTTTCTCATCAAGCTCTATCCAATGGCATCAAAAAATTGCTAAAAAAGCAAAAAAAATTTTTCTAAGGGAGGGAGGGTATTTTGATTTCTGGGGGGTATTCCAACTTCTGGGGGTGCATACCCCCCAACCCCCACGCCCATGTGTGGTCCGAAGGCCTGGCCAACACTCCTAATTGAAAAAATTATATAGCGTATCTCTTTTAGCTACAGTCTTGCAACATTAATACAGTGAACTTTCACAAATCCATAATGTATGGAGAGTAAAAAAATGGAAATGTTTAAAAAAACACAAATTCATAAAAAGCGCTGACATTATCACAAGAAAATTATTTTTTTATAAAATCGTCAGACAATGACTCCTGGTATAAACAAATATAGAAACCTCTCGATACGGAAGACTAGAAAAACTACGCACAAAAACGAACAAGTTCAAAGGCATCAGATACGTACAAATAAACTAACGCACAGAAAAATGTTGCGCGAAACCGACGCAATAATCGATATCAGGTAATTCAATTTAATAATTAAAATCAATAAAAAAGATTGTCAAAAAATAGCCTTAAAACATTTGTAAAAACACCAAAAAATAAAAAAGTTCAATTTTACTGAAAATCCTTCAAAAAGAGCCCTCAATAAGACTCAAAATTAATGCCCTTCAACATTATTTCAAAAATGATGCAGATATATAGAAAATCTACGGAATATCGGCGTTTCCTCCTATTTTCAAACAAATTATATCAATTTTCGTTCACACGTCTTGACGTCATTCTAAACGATTATAAGTGATTAAATTTATTGAACATCCGTAAATGATTGAACAATTCCTCTTTTTGAATATTTTATAAGAAATTTACGATTCTGAAAATGTTAAAAATTCCACGGATAGTTTAAAATTGATTTAATTAATTTAAAAAGATTATACGACGCAAATTTCCGCATTAAATCGATATATACATTTTATATTTCAGGCACTGGAAGAAGAAAAAATTCCACATAAATCGATAATCGGCTCAAAGCTTACTCAAAATCGCTTATCGGAGTATGCCAAAAGTTAAAAAACAACAAAACATAAAACAACCAGAAAATAGATTCTCATTTTGGTCAAGTTTTCTAGGTTTTTTGTGAGATAAAATATGAAGAGAATTATTCGACCAATAAACTTTAGAACTTGAGGTAAAATCAAGGTTAAACCCGTTTTAGTACCATCCCAAACGCAGGATCAGCCGTTTTAGTTTCGCCTTGCCGGAAAAAAATTAGAATGCAAATTTGATTTACGTCTAACATTGACGTCGCGCACACATTCGTATAGGAAAAGGGGGTATTACCCCCCCCCCTCAGCCCCCTCAGGGTCCAAGACTCAAGTCACTATCAGGCGATTTTTGTTAACGTCCTTGAATTTTTCGAACTCATTTTTACTATGGCAAAAGTGCACTTAACTATTAGAATTTCATGGAATGATAAAGTATTTTTGAATCTAAGCAAGAGTTAATGGACAAACTATCACTAAAAAACATGCATGTAACAGCTCAAAATTCAAATTTTGGGAGATTGTGTCCTCGGCATATATGTAACAGCTGGAAATTTTGGGTAGAAGTCCCTGGCCATATTCAGAAGGAGGGGAGGGGTGAGTTAGCGGCTCCAATTTTAGGCCAAAAATAGCAAAAACACCTTGAAAAAGCGCAAGTAATGGGAGAAGGTGGTCAAAAAATTTTAAGACTTTGAAGGAGGGAGCGGGGCATAACAGCGTTGGGGGGGGGAGTCGCCCAAACCCCGTAACATTTATGATTCTCGGCCATTTTTAGAAGGGAGGGGACTAAACGGTTCCGATTTGTGGTCAAAAGTGGCAGAAACATCTAAAAATAGCCAAGAAGCGCAAGTTTTCGCCAAAAATGAGGGAGGGTGGGTGAAAATTTTATGACGTTGGGGGTTGTGGGGAGGACGTACAACCTTGGGTGGGGAATTCCCTAAAGCACCCTGTCATACGTATGGTTTTCTACCATTTCAGGGGGGGTGAATGACCAATTTTTGGCCGAAAATCGAAAAAAGGCAATTAAAAATGGCCAAAAAATGCAGGTTTTCGCCAAAAATCGATTTCGGCTCGTGCATTTATTTTTGGAGCCACCTTTATACAATATATATACTTTCTGGGGCAAAGTGATAGAAATTTCAACGTTTTTAAAGTATTTTTTCAGAAAAAATTTAAAAAAATTTTCGGCGCTCCGCGCAAAATATCGCTAATATACTGTATTTAGCTTCAAGGGGGCATCAAACACTCCAAAATCAATCTTTGTGTAATATATGGGCATCTTTATCCAGATTAGAATATCTTTTGCATCTATTTCTGCTGTTTTTAGAAATTTTACGCAAAAATAAGTACTATATAACGTTTTTACACTTTTTGCCGTTTAATGAAATTTAATTTAATATTCAATATTTAATTAATTTTATGATATATTTAATTAAATATTAAAAAACAACTTAATTTACTGGTCCCCATTCTGAGATTTCGCCCCTCCCTCAACTCTAGACCTTGGGAAACTATGACGTCGCAGTCAATTTAACGAAAAAATTCAATAAAATTAATTTTTGATAAAACCTGAAAGCGAGAAATAAATAAAATTTATATTTTGCCTTTTGCGAACGCAAAAAAATCAATTAAATCGATTTTGACCACATTCAAATGCAGAAAATAATCAAAATTAAATGCTAACCAACTCAAAACGCGAAAAATCAATAAAATCCCGTTTAAATCATTTTTTAACACAGAAATCAATAAAATCAATTTTTGACCAATTGTCAAATGCGAAAAATTATTAAAATCAAAATTTCGATTAATTTTGAACGCAAAAGTCGAAAAAATTAAATTTTTTTATATTTCGAAAATGAGAAAAATTAATAAAATGAATTCATAGTCAATTTCGAACACGAAAAAACAAAAAATTAAATTTTGATAAATTCGGAACACCATAAAAAAAATAGATTAAGTCAGGGAAAATAAAGAAAATTAATTTTTGATCAATTTCGAATGAGAAAAATCGACAAAATTAATTTTTGACCAGTTTCGAAAGCGAAAAATCTATAAAATTAAACTTTGAAAAATTTTTATTGCGGAAAATCAAGAAAGGTAAATTTTGATTCATTCCGAACACATAAATTTTGATCTTGAAGGCAAAAAATTAATAAAATTTGATCAATTTCGAACGCCACGAAAATTCAATAAATTCATACAGACAAAAATCGAGAATGGATCATGGCTTAGCGAAACTGCGACGGCCGCCGTACTCGCGCATCGGATCGTCGTCGTCCTCGTCAAACGCCGTCGCCGCCGCCCGCTGTTGGGCGCGTTTCTGCAGCATCGACGTCGGCGCCGCCGACTGACGGCGCGACTCCGTCGCCGTCTTGCCGCCGGCGCCGGGAAAGCCGCCGCCGCCGCCGGCGGCGGCTGCTAACGGCGAGGAGCCGCCGGCGTCGCCGTCGCCCATCATATAATATTTGACGCCCGGTAGAATGGGCTCGTGCGGATTGGCGTGATCGTAATGCACGCCGGCGCCCAGAACCGGCGCCGGACGGCTCATCGCCGGAGGCACGGCTAAGGGAAAAGGTCGAGATAAGCCAAAATGAGCGCGTTTAAGATTAATAATAATTATTTGAAATGATTTTAGTTAGTTTTAATGAATTTTATATTCTAATTACCTAATTACCAATTTTTTTATTAAAAAAATTTTTAAATAGAGATGGTGCCCAGCTTGCTCCAAAAATCACAAGTAGGTTGAAAAATCCAGAATTCCCACGCAAAATAGCGTTTTTCGCCGTTTTACATTGTTAAATTAGTTTTTTTAGTGCAAGATTTTTTGTTGTGAAAAAAGTTCGAAATTTCCATCTATTTTGTGCTATAAATGCTAAATTTTGATTCGCTCTAGCAAAACTCAAGCGCAAAGCGAAGGAAAATGAGGAATGTGTGAAATTCAGATAGAATATAGAATAAATTGTTGTATTTGAAAATTATAAGATTATTCAAGAAACTAGCAAATAATTGCGTTGAAGCGTTCGGCGGGAGCGAAGCGCTAAAAATTTTGGAATTTATGCAAAAAGATGTTTACAAAGCTAAAAATTTTTTGCTTAAACCAATGCCGAGCAAACAAATATAGAAAAATAAAAATAAAAAAAATGAAAAATAAAAATACAAAAAATAAAAACAAATAAAAAACAAACAAACAAATACAAACAAATATTCCTAACGGGAGGAGAGGGGGGGCGGAACGGTACCCAATTTTTCCAAAACAGTAAAATTTAGGTCATAAAAGCGGTTATAGCACGTGCAGAGCAGCATATTCTCGCTGTTTTATGTTGTCTATGTTTAGTCGAAATAATTTCTGGCGCGAAAAATCTTAAAAGAAGTTTCACAATTTTAAGCTATTTCGTAGAAAAAGTGTTTCAATTTCAGCGTCGAATTCTCTGAATTTTTCATTTCATTTTTTTCTTGTTCTCAAGTTTGCGTCAAAGAATTCTTCTTTTTTCATTTTCGAATTTTAAATTAATTAATACAGAACCCGAAAATTTGGTTCCTTAATGAAGATTTAAAAAAAGCATATATGTAGGGACTTTTCAAAAAACCAACAATCATGTCGTCAAAAACAAGAATGAAAAGCACGAGCGAAAATACGAAAAGTAATGTTCGGAGTGACTTAAGCATATGGTACTCTCAAAATACTAAAAAATAATCTTCAGAATAGCGGATTTTTTGCTCAGTACTTCGAACATGTTGAAAGAAAGCGCGGAAAAAAATTTCATCCGTCTATGATCAATATTACAAAAGCTATGGGTTTCGTTTACTAGCCTCTTCTCGACCTGAATATTTAAAGATTCAAACAGCTGAATGCAGAATCACATGTAGATACCACACCTGGGCGTGGGGGTTCGGGGGTATGCATTCATCAGAAACCAAAATACCCCTCCCCAGAATTCAATTTTTGGAAATTTTTTCGTTTTTTTCGCAATTTTTGATGCCAAAGGATAGTGCTTGATGAGAAACGTCGAAAAATGGTGTTTTTTCCGCCATACCACCATACATGATCTGGGGGGGGCGGGGTTAGGGGGGGGTTTCAGCCCCCGCAGAATCATTTTTCACCCCCGTGAAAAATTTTTCACCCCAGAATTGGCGATTTTTCAAAAGTTTCCTAAACCTACCTGAAAATTGGTAGAAAATGTGTCTTTTTAAGTGTTTTTGGCTATCTATTTGCTCAAAATCCCCAAATTTTCGGCGCTTGGCGCCATATATTCATGTTTTAAGCGATATATTGGTCAATTTATTCGACTTCTTTCGAAATTTTTTCATGATTTCTTGCTCTAGAAGGATAGAGTATCGTCAGAAACGCCAGAAAACGATGTTTTTCAACGCGTACCGGCCATTTTTGGGCCCAAAAAAGGCACTTTAGGTTTTCACCCCCCAGAATTCCCATACTGTGCATGTAGGCATACCACCATTTTTAAGGCCATTTTTTGACCTTCAAAAAATCTTGCGCCCCCCAGAATTTTCTTGCTGCCCACGTATGGTAGATACCCAATTTACGCCGACCTACGCATCTATACATCGACCTGAGCGGGAGCGACCTCGACCTAAGCAGCTTAAAACATCTTTTCAGATATACTAAGCCCAAGCCTAAGTATAATAGAAGCAAAAACTTAGATTTTTGTATATCTTATCAAGTAAAACCGAAAAAAACATGCAAAAAATATAGAAATTTTTTAAGTTTTTAAAATTTCGAACGGGTTTCCGCGTTTTTTTTCGTTTTTCTCCTTCATTGCTATGCTTCCCTCCGTAAATTCAGCCCATATTATTTATTTCTGACAAATGTGTTAGTCCTTGGATCGAGCCGTTTAATCGTCTCAACACTCAAATCGAGAGTTGTCTGCAACTTTGCAAGTATGGCTCAGATTTTCAAATTTTTTTTCCGCGCTTCAATTTACCATGTTATACCATTTTGACAAAAAAATTTTGGCATTCCATATTCGTTTTGCTCCTTTTCTAAAAGTACCATATTCTTAAGTTTAGCCGTAATGTTCACAGTGGAAGGCTAATTTCCGCTAATAATTCTGAATATCATTTTGAAATTGAAGATAGAAGAGGGACGATCGATTTTTGCTGAGTAACATGCGCACGGGCAATAACAACCATAGGTGGGCGGCACCAAAGTTCTGGGGGAGGGCGCAAGATTTTTTCAAAGGTCGAAAAAGGGCCATAAAAATGGTGGTATGGTGAAAAAAACACAATTTTCCAACGTTTCTCATCGAGCAATACCCATTGGCATCAAAAAATTGCTAAAAAATTTTTAAAATTGAATTCTGGGGGAGATTTTGGTTTCTGGGGGTGCCTACATAAACCCCCCACGCCCAGGTATGATTACTACAATCCTGGGGACCGCAGGATTGTCAAAGGTTTAATGGAGCTGAGAAAACAGTTTGAAAAACGATCAAATCATACAAAGAAACAATAAACTAGCGAACTGCAAGGGCTTTTGCTTGCTGATGGTGCAATATGATATATACAAGGTGGCCTTTGAAAAGGCTACATTCCGATTCAGCGGGTTTAGAACTTTTAAGTGAAATGAAGATTAGGACTTTAGTACCGGATGCTTTACGTAAATAAAAGTGCCTTCATTATCAACCGTATAGGATATTTTGAGCAGATGTCAATGGTTCGGGCGCAACAGCAATTTGTTTACACCCTACTTTCGTATTGTTTAAACGCCAATGGCGACATCCTCTCTTGACGGTATTCTGGAATTTTTGCGCTCAATAGGACGCGTATTTACTCGGGGGTTTAGAAAATGTGCTAATTAATTTTGCGACACGACATATTGTCAAAAGAATCAAAAAAGGAAAGGTACACAGGGGCAGATATAGGAGGGCGGAGGGGGAGGCGGCCGCCCTTCCCATTGACCCAAAATATGTGCGCAAAATTAAGGATTTTTGAGCGATTTTCGGGTTGAAACAGCTAATTTTTCCGCCCAAGTCAGGGTTCCGCGCCCCCTCCTTAGAAAAATCCTGGATCCGCCACTGAACGTACATAGGCAGTAATGTGATACAATGCAAAAACTCAGGGGTTTAAACAACATCAAAGTGAGGTGTGAACAAATTGCCGTAGTGCGCGACCCGCCGACAGCTGGGTCAAAATTTTTAATGCGGCTCAAACAAAGACACGTTTATCCACCTAGTGCGGCTGATCTTAAAGCTTTAGCTTAAGATCAGCTAAAGGTATGACCTATTAGAAGGATGTAGCCTTGTTTATGGGCCATCCTGTATAGTGTATCTCAGGCATACGTGTGAAGGCTATAAATTTTGGGATGGGTATTTGAGCGTTCATAACCACAGGGGTCATTCACCTTCCATTTCAGACCACAAATGGGGAAATGGAATAGAACAATGGCCCAAAACAATGTAGGATTAAGCCCAAAAGTCGGAGTAAGAGGGATAAAAGATCTTAGCCTTTGGCGAGATAAACAGGCGACTTACATAATTTGGATGTAGTACCTACTCAAGCCCTTGTTATACGTACCGACTATGAAGGCTCTAACAAATGAAAAGCACCAATCCTCTGCACAAGTGCCTCCCCGAATACCGTACAAGAATAAGGGGAAGAGAGGGACACATACAAACACACACACACACACACAGTCATAATTAATGAGGTTTTTAAAATGAGATTTTTACCTCTTTTTTATCAGGTTTTCTTTTTTTAAGATTTTTTATAAATGAATTAAGATTTTTACTCCCTTCCGAACTCTTGGGCTAATCGGATGTATTTTTGCCGTGCATCTTTCCCCGAAGAAACAGACGACCATGCTTCATTCGAAATGTTAAAGCGTACTTAACACGCATAATGACCGGGCCATGCATATGACAGAAAAGATGAAAAATCAGCCCCTCAGCCAAAGCTGGTGGCCCCTGCATCTCTACCCTACGGACGAAAAATTTTAAGCCTCGTCCCATTTCAGACAAAAAACTTGCAATTTTTAGCCATGTTTGGGCGTTTTTATGCCATTTTTTGACCTCCTGCCACCTAAAAAATAGCCCGTACCAAATATTTAGAGCCGCTACATATCTGTAAAGGGTCGAGTAGCTTGCTAATTGTGTAGTCGAAATTGTCTAAGAAAAATTCTAGTAAATAACAATTAAAGCAAAATAAATTCTAATCAATAAATAAAAAGTATGAAAAAAGTACGTTTTTTTGGCCCAAAAAATAAAATCAAGAAACATACGTAAGAGACTCCCTAAAAACAGACACCAACATCGCAACTAATTTAGAATACCGAAAACAGGCAACGCCAAAGGAAAAGCCAAAAAATGGCGTTTTTGCCCACTTCCATAAATTTTTCGGCCATTTTCCGACGTTTCGAAATTTCCGTACCCGACCCACCCTGACCCGAAACACCCGCAGAATTACGGCTAAGCCATCGCAAAGCCGTCCCGGACCTCACGCGTACGAATCGATCGCTGCTGATCCGCTTATCGCATCATAAACACGGATTTTTCTAATAAATTATAAATCTTACGGGTTCGACCGAAATTCGGCGGCAAAGCGCCGCCTACGAACGGCGCCGTTTGCTGCGGCGCCAACGTCGCGTAATGCGGCGGCACCGACGCCGCCACGCTTGAATAGGCGGCCAGCTGCTGTTGATAGCGTTTGAGCAGTAGCGGATCGATCGCGGCGGCGGCGGCGCCGCCGCCGGGAGTAGCGCCGCCGGCAACCGCGGCGGCGCTAAAAAACTGGTCATAAAACGCCGACGGCACCGTCGCCGGCGTTTGACCGCCGACCAACGCGACGTTTGGCGCATTGCGGTAGAAATCCTGAGCAGACGAGCCGCGATTTATCGCAACCGTAAAACTATTGCTACGAAACTTGAACACGCATAACAATCGTTAAGTTTTCCATTTTTTAAGGACTGTTTTTGAGAATTAAAGTGTTAACCTTTCCTAGCAAGACCTGCATAGCAGGGGAATAAGGCATATTGCTATAACAGATGCTCACGGTCAGATTCAGGCCAGGAGAAGCGGGAAATGCCACAAAATGATACCAGCATACCTGAGCATAGGGATGGGGGTTGGGGAGAATGCACTCCAGGCTTATAGTTCTGGGGGGAATGGGGGGTCCGGACTCCCCAAAATTCGGATAAAAACCGGAAAAATAGGACTTTATAAACGTTATTTTGTGCTATTTTTGGCCTTTTTGGGCTTAGTTCCCCAAAGTTGGTGTTGGTCCCCAAAATAGGACGACCAGCTACGTGCCTGATGCATCCCCCAGAAACCAAAACATCCCCTCTAGAATTCAATTTTTCTAATTTTTTTCTTTTTTCGCAATTTTTTGATTCCAATGGATAGTGCTCGATGAGAAACGTTTAAAAATGGTGTTTTTTGCCATACCACCATTTTTACAGCCATTTTTGACTTTTGAAAAAGTTTTGCACCCCTCCCCCACAGAACTTTGGTGCCGCCCACGCCAGTAAACTTAATGTTCTCGCGTTTCTTCTCCTTGTTCAACGACGAGAATGGACGAAATAGCGCATACGTAAGCTTTCTTAATGCGCTCAGACCGCTAGCCAATTTTGTCCGCATTATCATAGGTAGCGCGTTAGCGCGTACCTATAATATACTTGGGTATCCTTAACACCTGTGCACCCCTACAGCTATAACGGGACGCTTCTGGAAGGTGCGGTTTTTTTAAAGAAAGATAATAAAAAAATTCGCTGCCCGTGTTTTTTGTTTTTCTTGAAACTCAAAACTGACTGTGAAAAGAAGGTGTAAAGTTTTTGTGTAACGTTATAACATAGGACAAATTTTGGGACATTTATAATGCGGCATGTGGACAACTGAGTATTGATGACTCGAAAAATTGAACAGCATAGGATAATAGAGGGATGAATTCTACAGATGGCCCTTTTTTTGTTTTTTGAAATTCGCATTAGTTATCGAATGGCAGTGTAAAGAGTGCGAAAATCTGGGGGTGAAAAAGCACTTCTTTGGTCGAGTTTTCAACCTGCTTATGTCTGATACTAACTCCGGTTATGAGTTTTTTAAAATGTTTTCTGACAGAAATGTAGAGCGGATCAAGGGCTACATTCTGCATATAAGCAAAGTCTTCTACGCTCGATGATGAGTTAGATCCTGGGGTTTAAAGTTTACACTCTAGTGGATATTGTAAAAAACTGATTTTAAGTAAGATTTCTCTGCCAAAATTTTTTTCGCTTATGAGTCAGGGTAAATTGAATACAGCAGTAATAAAGTGCCTCTCGGGGGCTACACATCGCAGCAAACTGCATTGAAAAAAACGCAATATTAAGTTATTTATGGGGGTGTAAAGTTCGAAATCAGAGGTAAAAAATAGGCGAAAAAACACGTTTTTTCCGAATTTGGATTAATAAATCATACCAAATAATTTTTGCACGAGAATTTTGGCACACAGGAATGTACTACGATTTAAAAGCTACAAATTGTACCAAACCGAATTTCTTTAAACTCAATGGGGAGTTCGGTACGGAATTTTAAAGTTTACAGTGTTCTAAATGATGGAAAATACGTTTTTGTTGCATTTTTTGTTCGCCACTTTCTCCGCCCAGAAGTCGGGATAAGTCCAATAGAATTAAAATAAAGTGCTTTATATCGGGTGCATGTCAAAGCAAATTGTCTATACATTAATATTTAGCGAGTGTAAAGACAAAAATTTGGTGTTTAAAATGCGTTTCTGTCTGGTTTTTTCTGCCTGCTTCTCCGGTTATGAGTCAGGGACACGATTATCAAGTCTAGAAATGGACCAGGGATCAAATTTGATATGTCAGTCTGGCGCATATGTCTACACTCTACAGTGTTGTAAAGTGGTTTACACCTATTGTTAGTTTCCCCATAGAACATTATAGAGACTTAATTTTTTTCATAAATATTATTCGTAATATCGGAACAATATCAAAATTACGAATCTGACCAAAACCTTCTTTACACTAGGTGTTTACATAAAGTTTACGCTACATATGTATTTATCTTCGTGTTTGAGCATTCCAGAAACCTAATTTTTTCCTGGAGTCTAGAAATTTTCAAGAATCAAATGTGAGACGTCACGTAGGCGCGTTTGTTTACATAGTAGTTTACACTCATTGTTTATTTATCCTCAGACCATTGTAGACATGCAATTTTTCATAAATGTTGATAATAATATCCGAGTAATATCAGATTTACAAATCGGAATAAAATCCTCATTACACTAGGCGGTTGTGTAAAGTTTACACTGCTAATTAATCTTCGTTCTAGAGCTTTGCGAAAACCTGAATTTTTTGCCGAAATCTGAAGATTTACATGGAATCAAATAAGGGACGTCAGCTGGGCGCATTTGTTTACACTCAACAGTGATGTAAAGTGGTTTATCTTCGTTCTAGAGCTCTGCAAAAACCTGAATTTTTTGCCGAAATATGAAAATTTACATGGAATCAAATAAGGGACGTCAGCTGGGCGCGTTTGTTTACAATCAACAGTGATGTAAAGTGGTTTACATCTGTGTCTATTTGTCATTAAACCGTTATGGAGACGTAATTTTTTCATGAATGTTGATCGTAATATCCGAGTAATATCGAATTTACAAATCCGACTAAAATCTTCTTTACACTCGTTGCTAGTGTAAAGTTTACACTATATAGTAAGCTTCATTCTAGAGCCTCACGGTAACTTACTTTTTCTCTAAAGTCGTAAAATATATATGGAAACAGATGTGATACGTCTGCTAGGGGCGCATGAAGAGTAGTGTAAAGTGATCAACACCTAATGTTAATTTGTTCTTAGAACATTATAGAGAATTCATTTCTTAATAAATGCTGATCGTTATATCAGAGCAATATCGAAATTATTAATCCCACTAAAATTCTTTACACTCTTGTGTAAAGTTTAAAATGTAAATTAAGTTGAGCTCTAGAAAGTTTTGGAAGCATATTTCTTTACAGGATGTTCTACGTAACATAAGAATTACTAATCAGAATGTTTGTTTCTTTTCTACAACTAGTAGCTTTGTAAAGTTTAAACCATTCAATTATTAGAAGAACCGCACAGTAAATGAAATCTAGTATTGTATTTCCAAATCTTGCTAATTAAAAGTAGGGTACTAGCAAAGAAAAATGCTCCGATGGAACAAAAAAGGGGAATATACTTGGGATTGTGAATTATCGAGGATGTAAAAGGAGGGGATTAGGAAAAATCTCCCTATGTTATATGCCAAGAATCGCAAAATATGTAAAAAATCAGACTTTCTCTAAACAATGCCAAAAATCGAAGTATATTCTGCGGCCTTTGAAAAATGTAAAGTTTAGTAAACAATTGCTGTAGACATAAGTAAAAGAGTATCGACATAAGGTCTGTTGCACGTCAGTTTTCGTGTTTCCAACTGCTTTGAACCAACAATATCATCGATTGTCTTGAATGCATCGATATGTACTATTTCATTCAATTCGCTTAGCTACTGCATTGCTAATTCGCTGCTTTTTTCAATCAATTTTTTGGTAATTTGAATATTGCTTGCACTTTGACACTTAGAATGGCTGTATCTGCTAAGTGACATGCTTAGTAATAATGAAATACGAACAACTTAATTATGATCTGTTAACAGCATTTCACTTTCAGTCACATTATTAAGCAACTCAAACTTGAATAAATTCTGCAAAAAGGCAAAAAGTTGCATTACGTAATATGCTTTTAAGATATTATGTCAATCATAAACAATTATTTCAAAATGATACGTTTTTTCAGAGACCGCAGAATATACTTCGATTTTTTGCATTGTTTAGACAAAGTCTGATTTTTTTACATATTTTGTGATTCTTGGCATATAACATAGGGAGATTTTTCCTAGTCCCCTCCTTTTACATCCTCGATAATTCAAAATCCCAAGTATATTCCCCTTTATTGTTCCATCGGAGCATTTTTCTTTGCTTGTGTAAGTAATATCTAACGATGAAAAAATAAAAAGAATTGATTAATGCGGATTTTAAATATGATATATTCGGCGTTGTAAAGAATATATTACGCTTGGCTGGGTGCCGAAAAGGGGCAAAGCAGCCACGGCAACGGGCGCCGCCGTTTGCGGGCTAAAAATCGGGGCGTAAGGACGGTCGACGTGGCGCCGGATTCGGGGAGGCGATTTGACCGGCGGATGGGTTGCCCGCCAATAGGCCTCCAAAAAATCGGCCAAATGCTCGCACGCGTCTTCCAGCTGATTTTCGTCCAAAATCAGATCGTACATTTCCTGACGTTACAAAAATTATTGTTTAAACCACCACCCTTTCGTCTTTACGCTTTCTGATTCGTCTTCTTTACACTACGCTTTACACGTTTTTATAGATACCACGTTTAACTCTTATTAACATAATTCTTTCCTGTACATACGTACGCCGCAGAAACTACATGACACCCCATCACAACTATTTATTACACTCTATCTAGAATTATACTATTTTTATATTTTATACTCTTTGTTAATTGTACTATTTTAGCTTCACAGCTCACAACCGAGTAGAAAAATTTCCTCACATACCCTCGTCAAGCAACGGCATTATTCACTGCATAGGTGCACAAGGTCAGGGTCGGCAGGGGGGTGAAATCCCAAAAATCCAAAACAGTAAATTTAACGTTTAACGATTTTTTGTGCTGTTTTAACGATCAAATGGTCAAAATATCCGATGAAATGTTTTTCATCGTGGTAATATCGCATTTTAAAAGCATTTTTAGTCCTTTTTGGCTGCATTATACCACTTTTAATACTAAAAAATGCAAAAAATTTATCAAGCTTGGGCGCTTTTTGAGTATAAAGTACTTAAAAGTACTAATCTGGCGCGAAGCACCGGAAAAATTTTGACGTTTTCACTGCATTTGACCTCAAAAATGATGCAAAAAACGTTACATCAGCTCAAAATCGCCGTACAGCACCTGTCCAAATGACCCTTCATGAGAGGGCGTAATACTCCCCCTCACCCCCTATGTGCATGTTTGCTTCACTGATCTCAATAACTAGAACGAAAAGTCTAATTAATTGATCGAGAGAGACCATAAGACCATAGTACTCTGTCATGTTTTGCTCAGTTATTCTTCGTTAAAATTTTCTGGCAATCGTCCAATAGCGCAAACTAACTTCTAGAAACAAAATTTGGCAAAAAAAGAAAAAACCGAACTTCAATCCAAAAATCGGGGAGAATAATACACATATACGCCAGGGATGTCCCGGGGCAGACTTTTTAGTTTTTTTTACATTTTTAGTTTTTTTTTGTTTTAGTTCTTTTTTATTTTTTAGTTTTTACTTTTTGTGCATATTAATGTAAGTGCGAAAATGGGATCAATCAAACGGTTTTCATCTGAAAAAATCAATGATGCTCCTGATCTCTAAATCAGTTCATTTAAATGGTTACAGATAAACGTGCAAAATCTTAATGCGCTAGTTATATCCAGACTTTCGAAATTCAAGACCGCGGAACGATTTTTGGGAGGTCAAAATACAATGCGGAAATTTTAAAGCTCATTACATAGTATCCACATCAATTAAACTTATCCAAGTTATCAATAAACAATGTCAGTACCACGAACAAAAATTTTCTGTAATGCTACGTGTTCGTGATTTTTACTAAATATCAGCTTATCCGCGAAAAAATAATCAAAACAAGCATTTTATTTAGTGGTTTGGATTTTTAAGTTTAACCATATCCTAATTTTTATTGCCAATTTTCACTTTAGAAGACTGAAAAAAGACCATATAGTAAAGACTTGAGTTTCCTGCGAAAAAACACGTCTTAAATTTACTATTAATTACATCGCTTTTCTTTAACTTAAAAACAACCTATGTATGACTGATCTATACTCCGTCCCTACAATTAGATATGGCTTCCAGCTCTACTATGCATACATATATATTAGAATCGTTGGTTTTCGAGTTTGAAGCACTTTTCCTAGTCAAAATTATGATTGCCGCGATATATTTTGACGCATACCCACGATTTTTGGGTTAAAAAAAGGCCTTTCAAAATTTCAGCCCACCCCCAAGAATTCTCACGTTGCGCATGTCTGCTTGGGACGACATCCCTAATATACGCTTTTATGAACTGCGAAATTTTACTCATTCAAAATGCTCATTTACTTTACAACAATTTAAAGACGCTTTTCACGTTAATACTTCAAACTGAAATTCCATCGATATTTTCAAAATCAGTGGAAAAAAATCTATGATATCCGGGTTTCAAATGCAAGCCTTAATCAACACGGTCAACCGCTTATACTCGTTACGTACCGCTCAGATGTTAGATTAAAATAATTTCAAATGAATTCAACAAACGTAGACCATGTTGGCTACAATCCAATGCATTCATTGACTGTGTAAAGTAGTTTTGCAATTTCAATTAATCACTTATTTCAAACTTAAGAAACGCCGTACACGCTCCGAAATTTATTTGAAGTTTCCGACACATTTATGTATGCAAATCGTACGAGTAAACGTACGAGTATACGTATTATACCACATATAAGTATTTAAGGCATTTTTACAAGTAGGTTACTTCTTCAATGTTATAGAAACCTAACAGGATACATAATTTAGTCGTATTTTCATTAATTGTTACGAAACAACTTGGCCTTTATTCAAAAGTAATTTTAATTTTACTCTTAAATTTATTACTGGTTCAATATGGCCTACATCACCACCAAGTACGTAGCTGGCCGTCCTATTTGGGGGGGGGACCAACACCAATTTAGGGGGGACTTAGCCAAGAAGGCCAAAAAATAGCACAAAATGACGTTTAAAAAGTCTTATTTTTAGAATTTGGGGGTCCAGACCCCCACACCTCTCGAGAAAAACGTGCCTGATCACCATTTATCAGATTAATTAGATTAGGACATAAGTTTTATTTGATAATTTTGAAGCGATGTAGGTTTCAATTGTTTTGAACTTTTTGAACTAGCTTTAATAGATATTTAGATTTAAAGCGATCACCAGATTTGTTCAGATTAAATCACTTCTAATAATGCAGATTACAGATAATAATCAATTGAGTTAATCGATCAATTTAAATCAATCTAATTTAAAATCAAATTTTACGGAACATAAGCAGAAAATAATAATAATAATACAGCTAGCAGATGAAGGAAAAACATAAATACAAATTAAATAACGTCTCAAAGTGCTAGGGAAACAAAAGGAAAAATAACAATGAAACAAAGCAAGCATATAAATAGGTAATTAAAAGACATTAACGGTATCATAACAATTGAAGAATTTTATAACATTTTTTCCATTACCCGAATTCCAATCAGAATATTTGATCCTTCTGCTTTTCGATATCAAAACTATAAGACTTAACATTACATGATGTGGGGGCTTTACGAGAGGTTTCATTCATTGCAAAAAATTTTTCCAACCCCCACCCCTATCCCGAAAAAACATTTCACCCTCCCTAAAATTATCGATTTTTCAAAGAATCTTAGAAAATGTTCTGATATAAGGTCCTTTTAGCGGTTTTTTTAAATTGCAATTTTTTCGGGGCTTCGGGCCAAACACCATTTTTTACAATATATTGTTCAATTTTATTAACTTTTCCTGAACATTCCTAGTTTTTATCGTCAAGGGAGAAAATAAGATTGTTAGAAGTGAAAAAAGAACGATGTTTTTGACGCGTATCCTTCGTTTTTGAGCCCAAGAGCTCAAAAAACACTTGAAGAAATTTGCGCATGCAGCGGCGGATTCAGGATTTTCTGACGGGATGGGGTTAAAATACCAAATTTCCATAATAGTGTAAAAAATTGACGAAAATATATTTTATTATGATTAGGGATGCAACGGGTCCAGATTTTTTGGAATATCGGGTCCGGGTCCGGGTCTCAAATTTTTCAGATAACGGGTACGGGTCCGGGTCCGTCGAAAAAAATAACGGGTTCGGGTCCGGGTCCGGGTCCACGAGAATTTGTGAATTATGTCTTATATGAACAAAATGGTCCTCTTATTCATATACAGCTAATTTTTTAATGCACTCAGATTGCGTGATTCCTTCTTATTTTCAGAAATGTCAGTCAACAAGAAGTTAAAGTTCCTGAATAAGTGATTTGAATAATTATTTATACAACTAAAGGTGATATATGTCTATAATTTTTTTAGCAAAAAAAGTGGGGCAGAAACGATCCAGATTTGAGACGTATTGATAAAAAATTGCTCGAATTATTGCGGATAGACGTCTAGAAGCATGATTTACTGCTTGATTTCCTATATTTATAGCATTTGATGCGAAACATCGAAATTTTTAATTGAAAATAGAAGAAAACTGTGCAAAAAAATTGCTGTTTCTGCTGTTAAAATTGTTTTGAAACCTACATGAACAGGAAATGGCTTCCAGGCAGTGTTTTTTTGTACAAGGTCCTTTTGTACATGTGTATACAAAGATGGTCTCTAAAAGTCTTTGTACATTTTGTGCACACAAATTTTTGAGTACTATGATATAGTATGGTAGCGACTTTAATGTGATAAAAACAGAGTTGTTGACCTTTGGTAGAGTATTTTAGCTATGTAATTCCTGGTTTTATGAGGGCAAAAATCATTAAGATCGTCTTAAAACGGCGCGAAGCACCGAAAAATTTGACATTTTTCCTTTCGAAATGCGATTTCTGCTATTATAAAGATATATAGGATACACAATTATACACAATTACTCATTTTGGCGTGAAGCGCCGAAAATGTTTGCGAATTTTAGACCTTTTTTGCAGTTTTTAGTATTCCAAAAATCTTTGTACATGTACAAAGACGGTTCCGAAAAGTCTTTGTACATCGGTAAAAATCTTTGCCGAATAAAAAAACCGTGCTCCAGGTCGCCAAGAAAGTAAATAAATGTCATCCGGCGCTGCGCCGGAAAATTTTGAGAAATTATGGTCACTGACGGATAAAAATCATTGCAAATTGCATAAAATTCTTTATCTCGCCTAATATTTTTGGCCAATGTGGGGCAGCCGCCCCCCTCGCCAACCTTAAATCCGCCCCTGCAAACAGAAAAAATTTGAACAAATTCAAATACACCTTGACCCTGATTCATTGCCTCTTTAACTAATACAAGTAGATGAATCTGATTGTTTTTGAAATACTATCTGGTATTAATGTGACGATTTAGAAGTTGGAAATAAAGTTTTCAGTCGCCATTCAAGTCTTTCATCATTCGCATCTTTTTAAATTTTTTTTAATACCCGTTACCCGTTATTTTTCAAGCAAAATTTTACCGGTTCCGGGTCCGGGTCCGGGTCTCAAAAATTTTCAATAACGGGTCCGGGTCCGGGTCCAAAAAAGAACCGGGTAATAACGGGTCCGGGGTCCGGGTACCCGTTGCATCCCTGGTAATTATGATAAAGATCGTTATTTTGCAGTCTTTTGACAGAATTATTTGTAACTGGGAAAAAAAGAATATTTTGAAAATTTCCAACAAAAAAAGAAGCAAAATTAGTGCGAAAATCCGCACAAAGCACCAAAAAATATTCTGAAATCACCCAAAGAACTAAATAATCCTGGTTCTGTATAAAAACAACTTCTGAGCGTAGTTTTTAAAGCGCCAAGAAAGTCAGTAAATGTGATTATTGAGTTCTGCCCGGCACGAAAGCGCCGAAAAAATTTTGAAAAATCTTCATAAAAAATAGCTATAATCATGAAAAATACATATCATTCTCTATTGCGCCCAAATATTTTTTGACGACAGGGCGGAAGCGGCCAGCCCCACCCCTGCCCAGAAGTGGCAAGTGCTCTTGTCGAAAAACCCTCAATTTTTACCTCAAACTGACTAAAAAAACTACAACCAATAGTTAAGCATAGGCTAAAAAAATCTCAATCGCTAAAAAATGTCTTAAACGGCCTCAAAAAACCCCAAAATGGGGAGAAACCCCCAACTTGGCAACCCTGCCCCCGCCCCTCTAGATACGCGCTCGCCTGTGCGCATTTGTATAATAATAATAAAGAAAATCTCTCCAGATAGTTAAGGATTTGCAAGAAATTGCGACAGATATGTTCACAAAAAATTTAAGCTCATTGATTACTAAAAGATTATTATAAAACAATGAGAAATTTTATTTGAAAAATAACGAAAAATGAGAATAAGTGATTTTAATCCTCCGTTGCCAATAAAAATCAATAGATATCAGGTTTCGATTGCGCAATAATAAAGTTTCATGAAACAAAACATTATATTTTCTTGATTATTCGTGGTAATCTATTGATGAAAAAACTGGCGTTTACACGTATGTAAATGTATGTAAAGTACATTATATTATATTTGATACCATGGCATAAAAGCGTAACACTCAAAGGCGAATAGCCAAATTAAAGGCGCGGGTTACTGTAAAGGCCGTATGAAATATGAAGGTCAACTAAATGAAGGTTTATCGTTATAGTATTCATCTTGCAAATTTAGCATTAATTTGACCTGATCATGCTTTTTCGGTCGGTCAAGTCTGATAGGAATTCAAAAATCTATTTTTTCCTCTAAACTTTCAGCCAATCTTCCAATCATATAAACAAATATATATTATTACTCGATTTCTGAGTAACAATTGAATTTTTCTATCGATTATTAATGATTATGACTGCATGTGCGTATATCCTAATATTCCCTAAAAATCCAGAATTTCGCACAAGTTTTTTATTTTACATATTTTGGGTACTATTCTTTTTAATTTTACATTATTTTTCACACGAGTTTTGTTTTATACGTATATCTAATTTTATTTTACATTTTGTTTTGTTTATTTCATTTTACGTTGGATTTTACATTTTGCCTTACATTGTATTGGTATTTTTAATTTTCCAGACGAGGTCATCAATATTCCATCACTTATATAAACAACGTGCATGCATCCGCAAAAAGCGCATTTTTCGTTACGTGCTCTATCCATTAAAACCAAGGTGCACAAGGTCAGGGTCGGCGGGGGGGTAAATGCCAAAAATCTAAAACAGAATTTACGTTCACGATTTTTTGCGTTTAATGATCAAAATGGTCAAAATAGCCTATAAAACGTTTTCGTGTTAATAACACATTTTAAAAGCATTTTAGTCCATTTTGACTGCATTATATCACTTTTAATACTAAAAAATGCAAAAATTTATCAATTTCGGGCGATTTTTGAGTAAAAGTAGTTAAAGTACTAATCTGGCGCGAAGCGGGAAACATTTGACATTTTTACTTATTTTATGTAAATGATGCAGAACAAGACCTGTTTGCTCAAAATCGCCGGACAGTACCGGTCTAGTTCCCTCAGGGGGTAATACCCTCACCCCCTATGTGCATGTTGGTTCATAAAATTCAAACCTTATAAAAATTTTACTCATAAAGTGTCGTTTTCGGTCGCGCTTGAGCCAAAATTACAGAAAAATACTTCACATCTGGCGCTAAGCTGCCGAAAGTTAGGAAATTTCTGCGCCAAAGACGGACAATTTTTCCACCTTTTCGTGCATTTTCTTACCTTTCGGATTTTTTTGGGCCAAGGGGGTGGGCGGGGAGTGCGCGGCCGCCCCCGCAATTTCCCTAAATACGGCCCTGCGCGCATGAACATGCGTAATTTTAAAAATCAGTACATAAATCTAGCGATTCTATTGCACGGTAATGAAAACCTGTATTGTTTTTGTTGCAAGCATAAAATATAGGCTAAAATTTAGGTACATGCATAATTAGACGGAAAAGACGTATGTATACTTGATCCAAGGAATAACATGAATAAATCTTCAATGGAATGAATTTCAAATAGAATGAGAAATATAAATAAATTACCTTAAAAAATGAAAAATTAATAAAAACAATAATTTTCCCAGTAATCAAAGGAAATTGTAACGAAATTGTTACAAAGATAAATGCAACGAGAATGTTCTAAAATTAAAAATTTTGGCTAAAAAATGAAATTTTTGATATAAAATTCTATTTTATTTCTTATAAGATTATAAATTTTTATTTTTCTATATTGATGTGTTATTTTCTACTCAATTTTCACGTTTTTTTGCAATTCACTTCACGCAAAAAAACGTGAAAATTGATTAAAAATACACATCAATGGAGAAATAGAAATTTATAATCTTATAAGAATAAAATAGAATTTTATATCAAAAATCTCATTTTTTATCCAAAATTTTAAATTTCAATCAGTTTTCAGCTTTTTTACTTTTTTATAAAATTTTTTTATCATGTGTCCGAAATTCGGACCTCGAATTTCACCTCAAAATGCAACACTGAAATCATTGTTGAGCTTACAATGCAAAGCGTCGCGAATAATTGTTTGTTTAACCATTTCTCTAAATTTTCCTTTTTTTAATCTCATAAAAAGCTTTTATTCGATAAAACTCAACTTTTCGAATCTTTAAAATTTTATAACATAAAATTTCAATGAATAATTTGAAAAAAAAATCAATTAATAGTAATCGGATTAAAATTTTAAAAAAACGAAGTTTTAATATCAATAACTGATAGATTAATTAGGATTAATAGAAAGAGAAGTTTGCAAAATTAGTAATAAAAAACAAAATGTAAAATAATAAAAATAATCAACGAAATCATAAAAAATCTCTAACTTTATCATTAAACCGATCTTTGAGAAAATATTGAGAAAATTAAATTAGTTTGGACAAGAGAAAGCGAAGAACGAAATTTGAGTATCTAAAAATCTTAAATAATTATAAAACTTATTTATTTAAAAAATGTTATAAATTATTAAATTTGAATCTCGAGGGTGTAAAATAAAAAAAATAATAAAAAAAGATAATTTAAACAATATCAATTTGTTTAGTATGAAAGCAAAAAGTGTTTATATAATGATTGATCGATTTTATTTTTTAATTTTTAATTTTATAATTTTTTTAAAATTTTTTAATAATACCTTAAAAAAAATTTGGAAAATTTTTGCCGATCTCTGCGCAACAGGAAACTCATTTTTTGGTTTTATATAAAAGACAGAAAAAATAAAATTGAAATTTCAAAAATTTTTTCGATAAATCGATCCGACTGAATCTTTTTTCAATATAAGCATAGAAAACCCGAAATATTCGGGTTTGGAGTGGCTGATAATATTGGACTCAAAAAAGACGACAGTGAGTTCATCGAACGTCTTGAATAAATTCAACAAAATTGATTTCTTAATTCAATTACAAAAATGAGTTTGAAAGACTCAAAAAAATTGAAGCAGCTCAAAAAAACACTTTGCTTCTTTAGTTCCTATAATAACTGTTTAATTAAATCGAAATTATTTATTGAATTAAACAGTCATTAAAGGAACTAAATACACTTCAGTTTTCGCATTCACTTATCATATTCAAAACGAGTGAAAAACACTAATGCTATGGGTTATTCAATGCCTTACGTAGCAATCTTTTGTAAATAAACATTTTTTTAGAATTACATATTAAAATGAATTGAAAAAGTGCAAAACAAATTTTAATTCTTTCTCACTATAAAAATATTATTTGATTACCCGGAGCTTTTCTACTAATTTTTTTCTGCAAAATTCAATGATAGACAAACTTTTAAAGATATTTTTACATTACTTTTTTTGAGTTTTTTTGGAAGCTTTTTTGGGACAATTTCGTCGCAGAAAATTTTTTTTATAAATTTCACTCTCTAAAATACCTCATCAAAAAACCACGAGATTTCTAATAATTTAATGGTATTGTTATTGTACGCCACGAATTATTCAAAGCGATATATTATGGCGTAGCGTTCAAATAAAAAAATAAAAATCCAATATATTACTCGATTAAAATAAATTTGAAAAATTAGTAAAAAAAACGGCTCTAAACTCGTTAGGTACGCGATTTAATAAAAAAATCAAGGACTCGTAATATTCGTGCTAAAAGTTCACTATAAATAAACTAGTAAAATAATACACTCCATTGTTCCCGACAACTTCGATATAATTCTAAATAAATAATCAATATGAAGATTAATTAGGCAAATTTGCCAAACACTACGCCAGACATATTTATGACAAAATAGTATATGCAATTTCGCGCCAATCAATAAATTTTGTATAATCAAGCAGTCGGCGAGGCTTAGGCTTAGGCTTACGCTTAATGGACTTTAGATGATATTTGGGCGACTTATTTCAATCGAGTTTTATTGTTTTTTTTCGTAATACGTTCGCGTACTACGCACTTAAATAAGTTTCTAAGTCGTTCCATCGATTATTAGGCACTTTTGAAATTAGAAATTGAATTATTATATTAATTGATTAATTGATTATGCGCAAAAATGGCCAAATTTACCGGCGGGCATTGGGCCAATTTTTTCGGCAGCCACGATTTGTACGTTCATGTTGCGCACTTGAGCCTTGCTGCGCGATTTGATCAAACGTTGCAAAACTTTGAGCGACGCGATTTTGATGTAAACAATGAGGGGGCCAAGGAAGTTTTGATCGAATTGCGACGGATGATTGATCGTGTCGCAATCCAAAACGACCAATTGCATCGACCTGGCCAATTCAAATATGCGTCATCGATTTCGGCCTGCGCTTCGGCTGTAAAACAGTCGGTTTTTATATACAGCCCTGGGGGAATGGGGGGGGGTTCGGACCCCCCAAATTTAGAGAAATAAGACTTTTTAAACGTTATTTTGTGCTATTTTTGGCCTTTCTGGGCTTAGTCCCCCCAAAAATTGGTGTTGGTCCCCCAAAAATAGGGCGGCCAGCTACTACGTGCCTGGTTTTGAGCAGTTGTAAACCACTTCGTAATTCGAAATTCATACGTATCATCAAGTTTTATCTGGTGAGTGTAATTAATTGAGGGTAAACCGTCACGTTATTGGGACACGCGTAAACACTTAAGGGATTTAACCGTAAGTCTTATTCGGCGAGCGTAAACATTGGGGAATTTTGAGCAGGTGTAAAGCACGGCTTCAATGGAAACTCCCACCGTAAGTCTTAAATTCAGCGAATGTAAACGAATGAGGTCCTTTTGAGCAGGTACCTACATATAAGCAATGGAGATATTGAGCATTCATACTCACGCAAGGAAATAGGGAGGGCTGAGAGGAGGGTTACGCACGTATCTCTGGGGGGATCGGGGTTCGGACCCCCAAAGTTCAGGAAAAATCGGACTTTTTAACCGTTATTTTGTGCTTTTTTTGGTATTTTTGGGCCTAATCCCCCAAAATTGGTGTTGGTCCCCCCAAAATAGGACGGCCAGCTACGCCCTGAGGAGGCTATTGTCTCCTCCCTCAGATTTGGAAAAATCGGGTACTGTCGGGCGATTTTGGCGGGAACATAAGTTGATGCTGAGAAAATTTACATTTTATTGTAGGAAAACAAAGCTCAATCAATCAGAGTTCAGTCAGTCTGGTCATTTAATGCAGAAGTATTAATTTTTTTCCAGTCATATACTTTTTGCCAATCGTTTGTAACATAATAAAAAATAATCCACTCAATACATTGTTTGAAATAAGAGTTTTTTCGAAAGAATACATTTTTCAATCGTGTTGATGTACCTTCTGACCCTACAGAATGACATTTTAACTAATATGCTTATCTAGACAGCAATATTAATACGTTATATGGCAAGGACGTGTGTTACGAGCTCTTCATTATGTGACAATTTCTGAATTACACTATCCCCCCCTCTGGTCACTCCTCCTCAGGAACGTATCTTTGGGGGGAATGGGGGGTTCGTACCTCCTTAAACTCAGAAAAATCGGAAAAATAAAACTTTTTAAATGTTATTTTGTGCTGTTTTTGGCTTTTTTTGGGCTTAGTCCCCCGAAAATGGGTGTAGGTCCCCCAGAATAGGACGGCCAGCTACGCGTCTGAAGGTGTTAAAATAATACCTGACGTGCCGGGGTCACAGCAGAACACACCTTCAAGAAAAGCAATAAGATAAAACAGAGAATATTTGTTTACATTATCGAATTTTGAACTCATAAGCTTCTATTAACATCATTTTTCAAAAATGAGCCCAGTAGTTGTTTGTTGATTAATTCAATTCGGCACATGTTTATTTCAGTCGAATGCTCACAACGGAAGAATTGTCAGATTACATGAGACCACTTGCAATAAATGTGCAGGTTTTCGCCTACTGTGTATAAAACAATAGAATGTACGGGTCAGCTTTTTCCCCGGATCAGTCGTAAGATGCCCCGGTTTTCGGGGTCGGGGTTGAAGATCAGCAATCAACATTGCATGATCACATACCAATTTGAAAAGGATAAAACAATACCTTCACTTGTTTGTAGAGCATACTAATAAAAGCTGCGTATGTTCAATATTTTATTCTCATTCCAAGTTCAAGCATGGTTTTAGCAATTTAGCATTACTTTCAATTTTAATCACTAATCGCTCTCGCTTTTTCGTATTCTTCCACAGTTTTTTTCATAACGGTTTTCTATGGCGCACACTGATTGTAGAACAGCTTCAATGGCGCGAAGCGCGCCAAAATTTTCGAGAATTTTTACCGTTTTCATGTAGAATTTGCGGCCTTTTTATTGACAAACAGTTCGGAAATCACAAGTGGCGCAAAGCATCAAGAAATTCAGCTCATATTTCACCGCCCTAAGACAATAATCGGCGGTGCTAAGCGCAGGAAAATTTTGACGTTTTTACTCTTTAAACTCAATTTATACCGCTTGAATCATACAGAACAGATAAACTAATTGGCGGCGCGAAGCGCCGAAAATTTTAAAAATCACCTTTTCTGTCCTCCTAAAAATCTCTTTCAACATGTAGAACGATATTGTACGGCTGGGGGTCTGGGGTGGCGCGCCGATTCAAGCGCCACCAGCTAGGTCCAGAGCAGAACCCCCCGAAAATTTTGTAAAAAAGCACTCTAATTTCTAATTAGTAAAGTTGAAATTTTCGCAAATTGGCAAAATCTCGGTTCTGAATTAAGTCCAAAAAAAACTCCAAAATTGATGAACACCTACACTGTACAAAACATCTGAGCTGAAATGCGTTTTAAGACCTCTGCTAAGTATGTAGCGCAGCAAGGGGTCGCAACCAATAAGTCATTGAAAGATGTATCAATGAGAATTTTGTTCTTACTCATTTTCAGGCCCATTTGTGGCCATTCTTATTAACTAGTTCAAAAAAAGAGAAAATGCGCAAAAACACAAGAAAATTTGGCCTTTCCTTTCATTTAAAATAGAATTATGTGTCCTTGTAAAGAAAGATAAACAAAGCAGAGAATAGATAAATTGGTACGCAAACATTTTCGCACTTTTACTATTATGTTCAATAAGCATGTGCAGTTTCATTCAATGAACTAATAGTGCATTAAATCACTCAAAGTGCTGCGAAGTGCTGAATTATTTTAACAGATTCAAGCTTTTAAATTCATTGGATCTGCATAACAATAAATAATAACGACTCGGCGCGAAGCGCCGGAAAATTTGACGTTTGTGCCTTTTAAACTCCAATGTTCTGGACACATTGCGCCAGAAAAATCAACATAATTTCTGAAAAATTCCGGTGGGCATGTGCCTCCATTCTCCCTCGGCTACGCCATTGATTCCGCGGTAATTTCGGCGCACTTCATAATGGAAAATATGCGAACATGTATGTACGTCCGAAACAACATACGGCGACCAGGAGTACTTTTTATGGAATCTCGCGAGTGTCGAGTTTAATATATTAATTTTGCTGGTGAATGAATCGTCCTTGGTTCCGACTTTATTTGCTATTTATACAATTCTTCTATGTACACACCAACAAATAAAATGCTATATTTCACCCCCGAAAAAAAGGTTCAACCCCGACTCGAAAAATCATGCCCGCGGTCGTGGGTCGGGGGTTTAGGCCGGGGGGTTTTTCGGGGTCGGGGGTCCCCGTGCGATCACTGATAAAAATATTCCACTTTTACTTCGTTTTTATTTTCCCACGCTCGTCAATTTATTTTTAAGTTCAAATAATCAAGAATAAATATTCACTTATCTTTTCAAACCATCCTTAATTTCGAGTGGCGGATCCAGGATTTTCCTAAGGGGGGGGGGGGGGCGGACCCATGACTTGGGCGGAAAAAAAGCGGCCAGTTCGAACCTCGAAAATCGCTAAAAAATCGCTCAAAAATCCTCAATTTTGCGCACTATTTTCGGCCAATGGGGGCGGCCCGCACTTCCGCCCCCTGAGTCCGCCCTGCTTAATTTATTTTCAAATTTTTCTTTGCCAAAAAGCCTTTTATTTGCCTGTGCTGTCTATTATTGCGAGTAGCCGACCGCTCGATAATCGCCTTTTTACCCGCTCCACCCAACGTACGTTTCACGAGCGATATATCCGTTTGCACCCTCGAAATAATGATTCTGCAAAAAATTACAATACAATTAATCTTTCAAAAAACCAATAAATTCGTTAGGTAAGCGATGTTTTGTAGTTATTACACACGGGGCGGGATTTAAGGGGGGCGGGGGGGCGCCGCCGCCCCCCCATTGGCCCAAAATAGTGCGCAAAATTAAGGATTTTTGAGCGATTTTCAGCGATTTTCAGTTAAAACGGCTAATTTTTCCGACCAAGTCGCTGGTTCCGCCCCCCACCTTGGGGGTACTGCCCCACCCCATTAGGAAAATCCTGGATCCGCCACTGACTACACATGTAATAAACTAGGTGGTCAAAGACGACTACATCCACATATGACACATCACAACTTCAGCTCAGGGGCGGATTCAGGGATGGATGGGTGGACAAGGTCACGGTCGGCAGGGGGCTGAAATCCCAAAATCCAAAACAGTGAATTTGACGTTCACGACTTTTTTTGCTGTTTTTACGATCAACATGGTCAAAATAGCCTATAAAACGTAATGTCGCATTTTAAGAGCATTTTTAGTCCATTTTGACCGCATTATATCACTTTCATCACCAAAAAATGCAAAAATTTATCAAGTTCGGGCGCTTTTTTGAGTAAAAAGTACCTAGTAGTACTAATCTGGCGCGAAGCGCCGGAAAAATTTGGACGTTTTTACTGCTTTTGACCTCAAAGATGATGCGAAAGCACGTCCCATCAGCTCAAAATCACCGGACAGCGTGGGCGGATTTAGGGGGAGGCGGGGAGGAAACGGCCGCCCCCCCCCATTGGCCCAAAATAGTGCACAAAATTAGGCATTTTTGAGGGATTTTTAGCGATTTTCGGGTTAAAACGGCTAATTTTTTCGCCCAAGTCAGGGTTCCGCCTCCTTAGGGGTACCGCCCCTAGAGGAAAATCCTAGATCCTTCCACTGCCGGACAGTACCTGTCCGGTAGACCCTTCTGGGGGTAATACCCCCTTCAGCCCCCTATGTGCATGTATGCCCCCAATCAATCCAAACAATGGACGAGACAAAGGATGCATAGGTACGCAAGGCTAAACTTTCAGGGAAGGGTGAAAATAAAAATTTCGGAGATAGATGCTTGTTTTGTAAAAATGATTCTAGAGCGAAAAAACGATGGCATGGCTTTAAATCCATCGTTTTAGAGCATTTGTGGCTAATATACATGCTTTTCGAATTCACAAGGATAGCTGTATAGCCTTTCTTGATTAAAAAATATCTATTTAGCCATTTTTAAATTTAAGAAGATATGTAGTTATTGATCTTTTTGACACTTAAAACATATCTATATAGCATTTATGAAATGACCTGGTATGTTTCTGATTCCAAAAAGGCTTAAAAGCTAGTTTTCTGAGTCAAAAAAGGGCTATATAGCAATGTTTTCTCGGTCGAAATGACTACATAATTATGAGGTCTCTGAAGGTCAAGGAGGAGTAATACCCCCTCTCACCCCCAGGGGCGGATTAAAGGGGGTGTGGGGCGGCCGCCCCCCATGAACCAAAAATATTTGGCGAGATACAGAATGGATATGTAATTTCTAATGATTTTTGGCCGTAAGTGACCATAATTTTCAAATTTTCCGGCGCTGGGCGCCGGTTAATATCAATTAATGAAATTTTTCACTTTCTTGGCGACCTGGAAGTCATTTTCTGCTCATTGAATAGGTTTTAAAGCAATTTCAACTGCTGAAACAGCTATTATAGCATAGTTTTCTTTTGTTTTCAATCAAAAATTTCCGACATTTTGCATCAAATGCTATAAATAGAGAAAATGAAGCAGTAAATCAAGCTTATAAACGCAAATTTCATAAATTTTCCGACGCTTCGCGCCAGATTTTCGCTAAAGCCAAAGACATTCGATGCTTTTTTCGCACAAAATTGTCAAAATTTTCGAAATTTTTTGGAACTAAGCGTCAACAGCGATTTTAATTAAAAGTACTACAATTTCAAATACCGAAAAACGCTATTTCGGCTGTGAAAGGCACATTTTGGACCTATTTTTAGCTCTTTTTGGAAAAGTTGGGGTTCCGCCTCCCTCCAAAGGAAAATCCTAGAATCGCCGCTGATTGTAGCGCCAGAAATGATTTTAAATAAAAGCTGACAACGTGAAACGCCGAAAAAACGCAATTTGGTCATCAAGAGCGAATTTTTGGCCCTATTTTCGAAGCGTTTTGGAAAAAGTTCGGATACCGCCCCCTTACGAAAATCCTAGATTCACCGTCGTGACCATCATAGGTGCACAAGGTCAGGGTCGGCAGGGGGGGGGTGAAATGCCAAAAATCGAAAACAGTAAATTTAACGTTCACGATTCTTTTGCTGTTTTAATGATCAAAATGGTCAAAATAGCCTATGAAACGTTTTTTCGTGTTAATAACACATTTCAAAAGCATTTTTGGTCCATTTTGACTGCATTATATCACTTTTAACACTAAAAAATGCAAAAATTTATCAATTTTGGGCGCTTTTTGAGTAAAAAGTACTCAAAAGTACTAATCTGGCGCGAAGCGCCGGAAAAATTTTGACATTTTTACTGATTTTGATGTCAAAAATGATGCAGAACAAGACCTGTTTGTTCAAAGCTGACCCCTCAGAGGGGTAATACCCCCCTCACCCGCCGCTATGTGCATGTGTGATGACCATCCTGTTCCCGAAATTTTATTTAACCACAATCCCTCGCTAAAACCCCGTTCTTCATTTCTTTCAAATTTTAAGATAATAAGCATTCTAAGTATTTACAGAGAAACACGATGCAAATTTTTAAACCTTTATCGGAAAATGTGTCATGGTACACCAGACTGGTTGAACCCAAATGTTCGTTTGAAACAATATATATTACTTAGCAACATCATAATTTATGATATAGGAAAGGCGCGTAATTTCATTAGGGTGAAACAATACGAATCCGTTTTTAAAGACTTTAACGACATCAATTCTACGGGTCACCTGCATAATAATGAATCATGCATTTCTATGTACCTTATGAGCCGTAAAAATTCGATATTTTTAAGAGGCACGTAGCTGGCCGTCCTAATATGAGGGTCACACCAATTTTTAAGGACCTAAGCCCAAAAAGTAGCACAAAATAACGATTAAAAAGTCCTATTTTGCAGATTTTCCTGAATTTGGGGGGGGTCCGAAACCCCCCCCCCCTCAGAGATGCGTGCCTGAAATATAATTCGACTGAACAACAGTCGCAATCGTCACATTGATTGAAATTTCAGAGAATGTTGACTTGTATAGGGAAGATTAAGCAAAGGCCATCAACTGAATGTTTGTTTTAAAAGTAAATATTTCCTTCTTTGTTTTCTAATTACTAGTTTCCTACCGTTTTGTTATCCATATTAAAGCCTCATTCCGGTTTTCTTATTACCCACACTTTACACCTACTTTAAACCACGTTGACTTCATATTACAAAAATCAATTTACTTACTTGCAAACAGTGATCGACCGGAGCGGGCCAAAATGGCCGGAGCGGAGATCCGGCCGGAGCCGGATTGGACCATGTTGCCTCCGGCCGGAGCCGGAGGCCGGAGCCGGAGGCCGGAGCTGGAGAAATATAATTTCACACATGCGGGTAGATAGGACATCTTTGTGACGAAGTCCTAGACCATAGTGCACATGCATCTTTAACTGCATATCAGCTAGTTAGTTATATATATGAGATGCAGGGGCGGGATTGGCGGAGGAGCGGCGGCGGGCTGGTTCCCTCAGCTTGGGCCAAAAATATTTGGCGGGATAAAGTGAATGGATATGCAAATTTGCAATGATTTTTGGCCGTCAGTGACCAAAATTTCTCAAAATTTTTCTGGTGCTCTGCGTCGAATGATATGTACCTATTGCCACGAGATTTATTTACTTTCTTGGCGACCTGGAAGCCATTATCTGTTCATGTAGGTTTCGAAACAATTTTTACAGCAGAAACAGCTATTTTTGCATAGTTTCTTCTATTTTCGATTAAAAATGTCGATGTTTCGCATCCAATGCTATAAATACAAGTAATCTAGCAGTTAATCATGCTTCTAGACACAATTGTTTTCGTATTCGGCAAAAATTTTTCACGATGTACAAAGATTTTTTTCGAGACCGTCTTTGTACATGTACAAAGATTTTTGGGAAGACAGAAATTGCAAAAAAGGTCTCGCCGGAATAAGTGATTGTGTGTTCCATACATCTTTATAATGGCAGAAATTGCATTTCAAAAGGAAAAATGTCAAATTTTTCGGCACTTCGCACCGTTTTACGATTCTTAGTGATTTTAGCTCCTATGAAACCCAGAAATTACCTAAAACACACTACCAAAATTCGAACAATCCCCCTGTTTTTATCACACTAATCGCTACTGTACCATATAATAGTACTCCTAGAAAATTTGTGTTTGCAAAATGAACAAAGACTTAGGGGGACGATCTTTGTACATGTCCAAACGGACCTTGTTCAAAAAACACTGACTGCTTCTAGACGTCTATCTGCCTTGATTTCATCAAGTTTTCCGGCGCTTTGCTCCAGATTTTGGATCTAGTATACAATTTACCCACCAACGTTTTTTGTGTAGTGTGTAATATGTAACGTGTTATGTGTAATGTGTATTGCGTAATGTGTCATGTGTAGTGTGTAACGTGTAATGTAAAGTGTCTCATATTACACATTATACATTACACATGACACATTACAATACATTATGGATCGGCTAAAAAACGCTGGTGGGTGAATTGTATACTAGATCCCAGATTTTTATAAAGTCAAAGAAAGTTAATGATTTTCTCGCACAAAATTGTCGATGAAAATTTCAAAATTTAAAAAAAAAGTATTGCATTAGAAGTGATTTGGCGTAAAAGTACACAATGTAGAACAACCGAAAAACGCTGTTTCGCGCGTTAAGGGCAAATTTTTGTACCTATTTTTGACTGTTTTATGAAAAAAGGTGGGATACCGCCCCCCTTTAGGAAAATCCTAAAAGAATGGATATGCAATTTGCAATGATTTCCGGCCGTCAGTGACCATAACTTCTAAATTTTTTCGCGCTACGCGCCGGATGATACCTACCTATTAATGACATTTATTTACTTTTTTGGCGACCTAGAGGCACGGCTTTTTATGTTCGGCAAAGATTTTTCCCGATATACAAAGACTTTTCGGGGCCGTCTTTGTACATGTACAAAGATTTTTGGGAAGATAAACTCTGCTAAAAAGGTCTAAAATTCGCATCAAGCAATAAATCATGTTTCTTGACATCTATCTGCTTTAATTTCAACAGATTTTCCGGCGCTTCTGCGTCAGGTTTTTGTTGAAGTCAAAGAAATTTAATGATTTTTTTCACACAAAATTGTCTAAAAATTTCAAAATTTCAAGAAAAAAATATTGCGTCAAAAGTGATTTTATGCGAAAGTATACAATGGAAAACACTGAAAAAACGCTATGTCGCGCTTTGAGGGCAAGTTTTTGGGCCCATTTTTGGCTGTTTTCGGAAAAGTAGGGGATACCGCCCCCTTAGGAAAATTCTAGATCCACAACTGGTAAAATAGACTACATTCAACAAAATTTTATTCAATGCTTTTATTAGGAAAAAGTTGCCGTCTCCTTAGCCTGCCCTAAATAAAGCGTCAATAGGCAATATTTGATGTTAAAGCATGATTGTGTGTGACCGTATATACATAGGTACGTTGCATACTATATTATGTCTCAGTGAACCGCGAATATGACGTTCAGAATGGACAGCAACAGTATCTGGAAAATCAGTATAGCATGTGCAGTGCAGGCCAGACTGCATCTTATGCTACCCTATGACTTCCAGTGTTAACATGAATTTACTGCAGCGATTTTCACAATTTTTGTTTCATTTTTCATTTTCGTTTTTTTCCCAAAAATGAATATATTACGATTGTAGTGGTGATAGACACTTTATTGGCGTTATTTCCTTTTTCTGCTATTATATTGCGCCTGACTAAGTTTAATAAGCATAACGTCAGCAATTAGTGCGTTCGGTCACTATGCAAAAAACGAAAAGTTCTCCGGCCTCCGGCCGATTTTTGGATGTCCTCCGGCCGGAGCACCGGAGTGGAAAAAAATGGCCGGATTTGCCGGAGGCCGGAGCCGGAGCCGGACTCTCCGGTCGATCACTACTTGCACATATAGCTGACAAAAATCATGACTTATTAAAGCCAATAAATGGGAAAATATCGATAAATTATTAATTAAGGTAATTATAAGAAAACAGTGGCGGATCCAGAATTTTACTAAGGGGGGAGGCGGTACCCCTAAGGGATGGGCGGAACCCTGACTTGGGCGGAAAAATAAGCCGTTTTAAGTCGAAAATCGCTAAAAACCGCTCAAAAATCCTTAATTTTGCGCACTATTTTGGGCCAATGGGGGGGAGGGGCGAGGCGGCCCCCCCCGCCCCATAAATCCGCCCCTAGTGAGAAAACTAAAAATTTTCCCACGATGGCAGCATTAATCGCCACGGAATTATTAATATACTCATAAAAAAGAACAAATTTGATACAATACATGGAAATAGCCAATTTGTTCTGAGTGTAAATAAGTAAATTTTTATTGCCGATCGATAATCGTTGTTATATTGGAAAATCTTATCAAAAATTCGCTTACCTGCCCTCAAAACGGTGTTTCAAAAAGTCGAATAAAGCCTTTTGCATCATATCCGTTATTTCGTACCCTTTGAGCGACGGACCGACGAAAATAACTGGACGCATAGAAGGCACTACGTCGTAAGGCGGCGGTAATTCGGTCTAGTAATAAATTGTCAAATAAAACATAAAAATAAGGGTTTAACGAAAAAGTTAACCGATCTAAAAATTAGCAAAACTATTTAAAGGTTATAAAAATTAATTAAAATACTCAGTTTTAAATATATAAAAATTTAGAACAACAGACAGATATAAATATTTACAGCTTAAACATTAAAATATTGATCAAAATAATTTTTGTACTATAATTTAGTCTTCATCCTTTTATCGTCTTAAAACTATGTTCGTAACCACACATGAGCGTGGAAAGTCTTGGGGTATAAAACTACCCCCCCCCCGCGGAAGTAAACCCCCGCAATTTACTGCAGACCCCCAGAATTCTACTTTAACAACATTCTAAGCGATTTGTGGCTAACCCTCATAATTTTCTTGCTGCCCACGTGGTTTGAGCCCAAAAGGCATTTTAGATGCATTTTTGCTTCCACCCCCAGAATTCCCAAGTTGTGCACGCTGACTGATGCGTCATTAAGCTTATACAAACACCTTCATGAACCATTTATTCAACAAATTAATTAATTAATAAAAATGTCACCCCACTTCAAAAGATAATCAAATAAAGTAAGAAACGTATTAGATAAATCATAATTTTAAAACATCTCTCCGACGACTTCGACGATTAAAATAAATTAAAAGGAATAATTAAAATCAGGTACAAAGGTATAGAAAAACAAAAACGTCAATAAAGCATCCGAAAAATAAAATTAAAAAAAGCTGAAAATAATAAAAATAATGAATTTTTGAAAATATTTCGAAAACACTTTTGCATTAAAACAACGGTTGTGAGAACCAGTACAGCAAGTAATAAAAACGGAAGTACAAAAAGTGCAACACGTAAAAATATAATTAAAAATACATAAATTGGGCGAAATTAATTACTTTTTTTAACGAAAAATTTATTTTTTCGTTCCTTGGTCGGCGTACTAAGCGACAAAACGCTTTTTCCCTTAACCAACGGACCCTCGCTCTCTTCCGTATTCGGCGTAGCTACGTCGGCACCGCTTTGATCTTAAAACCCCTGACGTCATACAAATAAAGAGGGAATAGGGGATCAATCCTTCACCCAAAAACGATCCTCCCTTAAAATTATGAGCCGCCGACGGTTTTCGGCGAAGACTTGCGTTTTTGACTATTTTAGGAGCTTTTTTTGCATATTTCTCCAAAAAAAAGGTGATCGATTCCCACCTCCTCCCTGCTAAAATGACGGGCGACCACACAGGGGGTTTGATTCATCCAAAAAACATTTCATCCCCCCGCAGAACTAGCGATTCTGAGTGGCAGGAAGTTTCTGAAAAAATCGTAAAAAAGGTGATGTTTTAAGCAGGGACGGATTTAAGGGCGGCGGCCGCTCCCCCCATTGGCCGAAAATATTTGGCGAGATAAAGAATGGATATGCAATTCGCAATGATTTTTGGCCGTCAGTGACCATAATTTCTCAAATTTTATGGCGCTACGCGCCGTCTGATACCTATTAATGGCAATTATTTACGTTTGCTGGTGACCTGGAAGCGTGGTTTTTATTGTATTCGGCGAAGATTTTTCCCGACGTACAAAGACTTTTCGCGACCGTCTTTGTACATGTGCAATGATTTTTGGGAAGACAAAAACTGCAAAATAGGTCTTAAATTCGCAGAAATTTTCGGCGCGTCGCGCCGAAATGAGTAATTATATATGTGTCCTATATATCTTTATAATAGCAGAAATAGCATTTCAAAAGGTGAAATGTCAAATTTTTCGGCGCTTCGCGCCGTTTTAAAACGATTCTCAATGATTTTTGCCCTCATAAAACCCAAGAATTAGCTAAAATACTCTACCAAAGGTCGAACAACTCTGTTTTTACCACACTAAAGTCGCTACCGTACTATATCATGGTACCCAAAAAATTTGTTTGTACAACATGTACGAAAGACTTTTAGAGACCATCTTTGTACATGTATAAACGACCTTGTGCAAAAACGACACTGCCAGAAGCCATTTTCTGTTCATGTAGGTTTCAGATACGATTTTAGCAGCAGAAGCAGCTATTTTTGCACTAGTTTTCTTCTATTTTCGATTGAAAGTTTCGATGTTTCGCATCAAATGCTATAAATACAAGAAATCAAGCCGTAAATCATGCTTCTAGACGTCTCTCCGCCTTGATTTCACAAATTTTCCGCGCTTCGCGCCAGATTTTTGTCAGAGTCAAAGAAATTTAATGATTTTTTCGCACAAAATTGTCTAATATTTTAAAATTTCCAGAAAAAATATTGCGTCAAAACTGATTTTATGTAAAAGCATACAATGTAAAAGACTGAAAACGTTATTTCGCGCGTCAAGGGCAAATTTTTGGACCTATTTTTGACTGTTTTTGGAAAAGTTTGGATACCGCCCGCACCCCTTTAGAAAATCCTAGATCCGCCACTGGTTTTAAGCGTTTTTAGCCATCTTGTTAGCTCAGAAGTATCTAATTCTCGGCGCTTCGCGCAATATATTCATTACCCACTGGATTTTGTTGAAATTTATTAGAATTTTTTAATCTATTTCGTATTTATGCTCTTTGAAGATAGAGCATTTTCAAAAACGACGAATAATTATGTTTTTAACGCGTATCGACAATTTTCGACCCAAAAAGACACTTTCAAATTTGATCCTCGACCATTCCTATGCTAAGCTCTGCCGGGGATTCACCCAGTGAAATTCCAGCCGTTACATGTATGATTACGATCACTGACTGAAGTGGCAGATGGAACATAACCTACTTTTTGAGCAAAAAATCTTTTTTAATGCCATTTCTAGGTGCATATTTTTTAACTAAACATAGAGATAGAAGTTTACCGCCTTCTCAAAACTAGCCAACTACGTAATACATCGAAAATTTGGTCATTTCACGTGCACTAAGTCGACTTTCCTTTAACCCAGAAATACCTAAGATCCTATTCGCTACGCTCTCAGATTTTTGGGCAAAACCATGCTTTTAGGCACGTTTATGCATTTTTCGCCATTTTTGATTTAAAAATAGGCCCGTTGTCCGCTCTAACAAGCATTTCTAGCCTTTCCAGGCACTGGTTTTAATTAAATGAAAAAAACAAATATCGCTATCATTAAACATGCATTTGCAGGCTTTTACCACTTGTTCTTCGAAATTCCTGATCACATCCTCTAGCCCACAGTCCCTCGAGCATACTTTTCGAGACCTTGTTCGGATTCGAAATTTTCGTCTAGAAATTAAATTTCCCCATTTCCAAAAATACCTTTTATGATTTTATGAGCGTTTTTCGTCACTTTGATCAAAAATGAGACGTTACCCTCACTGCCGTAATGTGCTTCAAGCGAATTTGAAGCATTTTCATTAAAAAGAAAGAATATGCTACTCAGAAGTTCCCGCCAAGAATAAAAAGGCCGCAAACCTTCGCCAAACCAAATGCATTTTACGTCTATAAGCGGTTTTCGCCTTTCCTGATTAAAAATAGGTCAGCTATCCCCAGAACTTGCTTTTTTGACTCCTCAATCAGTTTCTCGTCATTTAAGTCCTTAGCCCCAGAAATAGAGCCTTTTATAGGCTTTAAACGGAATCGATTCACATATGCAAACTGTGGGGAATGGTGGGGTACCACCCCTATCAGCACTTTTCGAAGGCATACCCCCTCAGGCCGTCTTAGGACCAAAACTACCGCTTGAATCACGAAAAAGTGTCAAACAAAAAGTCTGGCAGTATAATTGTGAGTACGTACTTAATTCTTCGAGCAGCGGAATGTTCCATTCGTCCATTCAGACATTTTTCATCCGTTCTTTCTTATATATTTGGTGTTACACAGGCAAGTAGCTGGCCGTCCTATTTTGGGGGGCCAACACCAAACTTTGCGGACTAAGCCCGAAAAGGCCAAAAATAGAACAAAATAACGTTCAAAAAGTCCTATTTTTCCGATTTTTCTGAATTTTGAGAAGGGGGTTCGACCCCCCCCCAATTCAAACCTGAGATACGTGCCTGGTTACAGAACATTATATCGCCCTTGCCATTTATTTTCATATAAATTAAACCATAAATATTCACGAAGAATATTTTACGACGCAGTCAGATTCAAAATTTGACATTAAATTGGGTAAAATATGTCTCACTTATCCCTTCATACCCCCCGTTAAGAAAACTCGATTTATCCTCCTCCCAAAAGTTTTGGCCGTGTTTTTTTTGTTTCTTGTTTGTTTTTGTTTTTTTGCATGGAGGGTTTTGTTTTTGTTGGTTTTGTTTTTTTGCATGAAGAGTATCGATCAAAAACGCAATTTTTTTACGTTAGTGACGAACAGACATGGAGAGCGTGGGAATTCTGGCGGGGGTGGTGGTTGAAACTTTAAAGGGCTTTCTCGGACTCAAAAATGAAGGATACGTGTCAAAAACGTCCTTTTCTTGGCGTTTCTGACGGCGCTCTATCTTATTAGAGCATAAAAACATAAAATTTCTAAAAACAAAAACTCAGGAAAAATTGAACACTTATAGTCAAATAATGAATATGTATATGGCTCGGAAGCGCGCCAAAGTTTGACGCTTTTGAGCGAATTAGCTAAAAAACGCATGAAACAGGACCTTTTCTACGATTTTATCTGAAAGTTTTGGAAATTTTCCAAAAAATCTGGGATTCTGGGGGAGGGGCTGAAAACTTTTCTGAGGAAGGGTGAAAACCCTCAAGATCACGTATGGTAACGACCCGTTCGTTTTGTAACATACACAAACATGATAAATTTCTAAGAAACTTCGAAAAATTTGACTAATTGTAGTCAAATAATGAGTATATGGCGTGAACTGCAAAAAAATTTGAAACTCTTTAGCCAAATAAAATTACTTAAAAAAGCGTATTTTTCTTCGACTTTTCGAGAAAGAGGAAATTCTATGGGTCGGTAGCAAACTCAGATTTTCGTACCCATGCATCAATTCTCCCCCCGCGCCCGCCCACCGGTTTTTAGCAAAAACTCGCATTTTAAGGCTATTTTTACCCCTGAAAATTTTGAGCTGTGGTGACGTGTCTAGTCTAACCCCCATTCTTTAAAAACAAATCTTTTGTCCCATTGGTCAAAAACATAGGGTCCGCCACCAATACGGCTGGCATTGAACGTTTTTTTAGGCGTTTTTAGCCATTTTAGGCAGAGCTTAAAAGGTCCAGTGTCAATCAAGCACGCTTTTAAGGCATTTATAGGTGTTTTTAGCAAATGAAAAATTATGAAATCTATACACACGACTAGAACTAATTTGCATATTAATCATACATATAGCAGAGGGATGGGGAATCCCTCTACCAAAGTTGATCGTCCACATATCCATTGAAAGCCAAAAAATTTTTTGACCCCCTAATTTTTGTGAAAAATTGAATTTTTGGCCGTTTTCAGGTGTTTTTGGCCGTTTTTGACCAAAAAAAAATGATGGCCTGGAACCCCAACCCAAAATTTTGCGCCGTTATATATAAAAATTGATATATTTGAATTCCGATAATACATAAAAAATCGATAATACGAGATACAAAAACTGACGAATTCAAAGCTGAAAAGAAATGTTATGACTGAAAATTCAGGTTTTCCGATTCGTCTTTCCCGTTTTTCCCAAATTATTTGATTTTTAATTTTCGCTCATTTAGTGTAATTTTTCGCATTTTTCGATTTTTCTCCCAAGACTGGTAACAAACTAATGTTTTTTTTGTATTAACCTGTATAAAGACGTCTAAATGTACAGAAATGTTCAGATTATTAAAATAAAATATTATCAAACTATCGAAATATATTGAATTCGATGAAAATTTTTATTCCGTTCAAACATTCATTTATTACAATTGATTTTTGATTTACCGCTCCGTCCTTTATATATCCCAAAAATTGGAAATAATCAACAAAATTAAATAAGCGTATTCATAAATAAGATTATAAATTGAATTTACTGAAAAATTTAATTTGGCCGAATTTAATATAAATAACCTACATAAATGCGCAAGAACAAAAACTTATTCATGGTCCATTATTTTAATAAACGACTCAAAACATCCATCCCACAATTTTTTCCAATTTTTGATAATCCAGTAACTTTTTCTAAGAACACATAATTTTTTCAATTTTTAATCAACTTCTTAAATCAAATATTGTCGTCACAATTTCTTTTAAAATAAAAAGAATGAATTCAATTGTGAAAAATGCTCAATAAAATTGGGATATATAAATAAATGACAAATAAATAAGCAAATAAAACAAAGAAAATAAGTGAATGAAATAAAAAAGCTTAAAAGCCACATCACAAACGCATGGGTACCATACATAATCCTGGGGAAGGGAAGGAGGTTGAGGAGGGGTTTTATTCCCCCGTAGAGAAATTTTCAACCCCCCCAACCACCTTACCCCTCAGACATTTTTTTCACCCCCCACCCCTCAGAGATTTTTTTCACCCCCCAGAAATTATTTTAACCCCCTCCAGAATCCGCGATTTTTCGGACGTTCCCTAAAATTTTCCAAGAATTAGTAGAAAAGGTGCATTTTTAGCTATCTATTGGCTTAAAAGTGTCAAATTTTCGGAGCTTAACGCCATTATACTCGTGTTTTGACTATATTTTGTTCAATTTCATCGATTTTTTTTGATTTTTTCCGAAATTTTTTTCATTTTTTAATGCTCTAGAAAGATAAAGTTTGCTCAAACTCGCCGAAAAATGATGATTTTACCGCGTACCAACCAATTATTTTGGTCCCCAAAAAGGCACTTTATTATTTAATCCAGTTCCCCCACCCCAGAATTCCTATTGTGCATGTATGATGGGCACACTAGCAAAAAATAAAAACTCCGTGTGAATCACAAAAAACGTGCATTCTGATAAAACATAAAATAAAAACAAGAAGTGTAAACCAAATATTATAAAATAAGCAATAGGCTGCAAAAGCTGATCTATTTATGAGTAGAAAGCAAAATACGATAAATTTAGTCTTAAAGAAATGCGTAATTAATTATAAAAATTAGCAACCTAAGAGAAATGTTTAACGTAACGCGAGTGTAAAGTTAAAATGACGTTAGCGTAAAGCGAGTTGTGCGTTTAAATAACAAAAGGTCGAATTTAAAATGAGCGAAAAATAAAATATACGAAGCGAGCGATCACTGAAAAATCCAGAAAAAATTATAGAAAAAGAAAAAAATAATGAAATAGGTAACGAAAGTGAACAAAATAACGAAAACGGGACTTTTTTGCCCGTTCGAATAACTATCCGAATAAGATCTAGCCTTCCGATATGATTTTTCCGAAATCAATCCCCAAAATTATATCATTACAGTGCTCGCCATGAAACATGACGCACTATAATCGTCAAATTTATATTAGCTGATGCGTCGTGAGCGCCGCGTTTCGTCTATAATGCGCTATCATCTCTTTTTTATTATTATAGGATATTAATCTGTATCATGCCGTTAATCTGCCGATGCGGACGGCGCAATTTAGCTATAAATAGTGCCAACAAGAAGGAGCGCGCATGTGAATGCCGGAAGCGCGCACGTGCCTGAATATAGAACGGCATTCCTGTGCGCGCACGTGCCTGAATATAGAACGGCATTCCTGTGCGCGCACGTGCCTGAATATAGAACGGCATTCATGTGCGCGCACTCGCCTGAATATAGAACGACATTCACGTGCGCGCTTCCGGCATTCATGTGCGCGCTTCTCTTTGCTGGCGCTATTAATGGCTAAATTGCGCTGTCCGCATCGCCGGATTAACGGCATGATACAGATAAATATCCTATAATAATAAAAAAGAGATGATAGCGCATTATAGACGAAACGCGGCGCTCGCGACGCATCATCTAATATAAATCTGATGATTATAGTGCGTCATGTTTCATGACGAGCACTGTATTTATCAATGAAGCTTTATGGCGATTTTGATAACTTTTGATTGCTAAACTAGAGAACTTCGTGTAAACTTGTAATTTTTTATAGGCTTTCTAGTGAAAGTTGTAATTTACAACGTAATTCATGAAGGATTAGAGCCACTCGTGTGATAAAATTAAAAAATGTTTGAGCCACTGAATGCTTTTGATTAAATAGAAAAATTCGATCTATGCATATATTTAGAAATCGTTTATTTTTTTAATTAGATTAGAAAAGTTAGTTCCGTAAAAATGCTAGATTTTAAACAGTATGCAAACAAGTCACGCTAAACTTTGTAAGTCAATGACCTATTCAGCAGCACATTTTGCCAAGAAAATTCCTAAAAAATATGTATAAATAATTGCTTGCAGACACGCACAGCATGGGAATTCTGAGGGGAAATCTAAAGTACCTTCTTTGAGCCCAAAATGGTGAGTACGCTTCAAAAAGATCGTTTTTTGGCGTTTATGACGATAGCTCAATCATTCTAAAGCCTAAACAAACACATCAAAAATTTTTAAAAAGTGAAATAAATTGAACAATATAAGCGTAAAAACATGAGTATATGGCGCGAAGCGCCGAAAATTTGGCACTTTTGAGCGAGTAAATCGCTAAAAACACTTAAAAGGCGCTTTTTCTGCCGATTTTCAGGAAAATTTCGAAAACTTTTACAAAATCACCAATTCTGGGGGAGGTGAAACATTTTTTTGCGGGGAGGGGGTGAAAATTTTTCTGGGGGGGGGGGTGAAAATTTTTCTGCGGGGGGGGGGTGAAAAATTTTTTTGCGGGGGCTGAAAATTTTTCTGGGAGCTGAAACCCCAAAGATCATGCATGATTGCTTACTATTCGCGAGACATCAATTGGATGGTTGGGTAGGACAAGCAGAAAACTACGGTTTACAAAAACTAAACTATAAATTATAAATTATAAATTAAAATTAAAGTCATAAATTACAATGATTTACAAAAAAGTTAAAAAAACTTCCACATCACGAGCGAACAAAATTAATCAAAGCGTCTCAGTCGGGTTCCTCGCGAAACTTCCAACTCCGAAAAAATTATTGGAAATTTTCAAAAGTAATGAATTAATTAAATTTGAAACAAATAATATAAAAAATTCCCTAATCAATAAATCAGCATGATCAAAATAATGAAAAAATTTAAAAAAACTAATTTCCAAATAAAACACAAATTAAAAAACGGGCTAGACAGTGATATTCATGAAAGTATCTCGGACGCACTTTAATTCTATTCTATATTATCAACGTTTTAAAGCGTGGATAACCATGATTACGGGTCAATGAAAATTATTGATTGGTTACCAGGCGTGGGCGGGGTTGAATCGCGGCTGCCGGCCGATTTTTGCGGCGGCATCATGCTTTCCATATCCAACGAAGCCAAGTTGGCCGCAGAACTACTCGCTTTGCTGAAGTGATGGAAAAAAGACATAAGAATAAACAAAAGAAAAAGGAAAAAACAAAAAAGTTATAAATTAGAGAATAAAATAAAACGATATAATATGAATAAAAATTAATAATTATGCAAAACAAGAATAAAATTTAAATTGGATGTAAAATGTCCAAATCAAAAAAGACAGAGGAAGAACAGATGAAGACATGTTAAAGCTCATTACAACAATAGAGAATAATAAAAACGGACATACATAATCTATTAGGGCGAAGGGATTTTTGACCCCAACTAGAAAATTTTAACTCCCGTAGGAATTTTTTTATTTTTCCAAAAATCGAAGAAGACGTCCTCTTAAGAGTCTTAAGCGATCTTTCAGCTCGAAAGTATTAATTTATGGATTTAACTTGAAATTTTTTCATAATTTTTTTATCATCCAGAAAGAAAGCACCTCATCAGAAACACTAAAAAATGATGTTTTTGACGCTTTTTCAAGATTTTTGGACCCAAAAAATTTAGAAAATTTTTTAGTCTCACCCGTAGCCCACCAGAATTCCCATGCTGTTCATATACGAGTATAATAACAAATCAAAAAATAATCATATACATACAAAATAAGCAGCAATGCTAGCAGCAAAAATCAAAATAAAAATAAGCAATTAAAAACAGCAGAAATAAAATAACGAAAAACAGCAGAAATTACTTAAATAAAAATCAAAATAAAATAGTGGAAGATTAAATTAAAAACGCAATAAAAATAAAATTATGAAATAAAAAATTAAATCGTAAACATTAAAAGTACTAAAGGCAAGCAGATGTATGAAAAATAACAACAATAACACGCATTTTAATGAATGAGGGGGCAAAATTCCGCATCTCGAGACCATCAAATTCAGTCTTAACGGCTTTCTCGTTATGAATTGGTCAAAATCACACCTGGGCGTGGGGGTTTGGGGGTATGCACCCCCCGAAACCAAATACACACCCCCAGAAATCAAAATATTCCCCAGAATTCAATTTTTAAAAAATTTTATTCGTTTTTTCGCAATTTCTTGATGCCAATGGATAGTGCTTGATGAGAAACGTCGAAAAATGGTGTTTTTATCGCATACTACCATTTTTAAGACCATTTTTGACCTTCAAAAAATCTTGCACCCCCAAATTTTCTTGCTGCCCACGTATGGTCAAAATAGCCTATATAAAACGCTTTTAAGCGGTGCGACCGTTTTTTTGCATTTTAAGTTCACGTCGACTGCATTAGGCACTTTAAACCATAAAAATGCAGCAGAAAATTATCAATCCGACCGGAAAAATTTTGTTTTTAATTTTAACGCATTTTCTAGCAGTTCCGGGTTTTTTTGGGCAAAAAATACAAGAAATACTGCTTTTGCGCTTAAAAACGGTTTAGAAAAAGTTCCATCGGCTCAAAGTCGCCTGCCAGTAACTTCTGACCACAGTTGAATAGCATGGCCGATCTGCGGAGTATGTCGGTCAAGAATTGGGTCTTTTTGGGCCAAAATGACCATAAAAACTAATTAAAGCGCTGAAATAGCGTTAAAACTACGTTATTACACGTGTTCTGGTCAATTTAAAGCACTCGAGGAAACTTTCAATTTTCATCCATTTTTTGCCATTGCCTCATTTTCCCGAAAAATTTCACATTTTTCCATTTTTCCATTTTTCAAATTTCTAGACAACAAACCCCTGCGTATAAGTCTGCTCCTGACCCTTCAGGAGACCCCCACAATGTGCATGTGTGGTAACACGTGACATCGTTACACTATAATTTCGACGAAATTTCATTCAAAGAATCCATCAAGGCTACATAAACATAAATATGCAATTTAGAAAAAGAAGGGGCAAAATAACAACTAAGGCTAAACGTACATATTATGGACGTGACGAAATAAAAACAAAAAACAGGAACGAATTCAAAAAAAACTACAATAAAATCGAATGATAGAATAAATCGGAAAATAAAAATTTTAAAAAAAGATTAAAGAAAACTAAAACGAAGCGAACATGCGTAATGCAGAGATACAATTATGTAATAAAACGTACAATCGAGAACTTTTGGCCGTCAATTGACGTATATGTTCGAATTTGGAAGAGAGGGCAAGAAGCCCAAATCGCTGCCCTCTTTGACAAGCATCCCAATCCACCAGTCGTTACTGTATTTCTATAGAAATCAAATTATACCTCTTTATTTATTATTAATTGATTTTCAATAATTATTCACAAATAACTCTATTTGTTTGCTTTTTTATTTTTTATTTCATTTTAATTTTTTTAAAATTTTTTCTTTCATCATCAAAATTAATTTATAAGATCAATTTTAATCGTATAATTTTGCTATGCTTATATTTATCTATTTTATCTATAAAATGAGTTCAAATTTTACCAAAATTGTTGTTTTACTGAACCCAAGTACTCGCACATAGTTGTCTTTCCCATTTAAATGTCAAAATATGAAACATTATAGCAGATTGCTCCTAAGCAATAATACGCATTTATTATGGAGAAATTTTAAAATAAAAATTTTTAAAAAGTAATATAAGAAAAATAATATAAAATAAAAGAAATTAAAAAATAACTTATAATCCTCACGGATTAGAAATGTAAAGAAAACAATTAAGTCAAATAAAATATCGGATAATTTTTTTAGATAATATTTTTAATACTTTAATTGATAATATTTTTTATTTGATTTTTTTAATAATAACTTTTTTTGATACGCAACGGATAATTTTCGAAAATATAGAAAAATAAAAGAAAATTAAAAATCATAAAAATTCAGTAAATATGTACATGAAACGCATTTATTAAATAATCGCATTATGACCTCTTTAATGTGAAGGAAATCTTTGACCCTAAATGAAATACCAGCACCGTGAACCGGACAATCATCGTCATTCGTGCCATTATACGTAACATTAGTGCGAACGGCAAAGGCAACAGGTTTGTACTGTAGACGTACAAAACAGTCAGAAAGACATATATGCAAATATAATGCAAAACAAAAACAAATAAAAAATAACACATGTAAAAAGTAAAACAATAAACTCCAGAAAAGACAACTAAATAGCATTTCTGAGCTAAAAAAGGCCATACGCACTACTCGCCACGAATCTTTACGCTTCAATAAGCTCCTAGAGCATGTTATGGTCATATGTTTAACACGTCGGTCCTATTTCCGCCCACGCACGACCGACGCGTTAAACATATATGCCTTAACAAGCTCTATCATCGTATGGAGCATATTAGAACGTAAACATTCGTGGCGAGCACTCTAGCTAGTTTTCTGATCCCAAAAAGGCTGTGCAGCTAATTTTCTGAGCCCAAAAAATGGCTATACAGCAACGGTTTTTCGGCCAAGATCGCTGAATAGCTATCAGTTTTCCAGAGCTAAGGGGGGGTAAACCCCCTCACTTCCCATGCAAATGTATGCTCAAACCCTACCGGAAATTGGGGAGTTCGAATCGAAAATTACGAATATATTCGTTGAGCTGGGTTAAGCAGGGCCGAGAAATCACCACGTACAGAAAATGCATTGACTAAAATCGTGCTTTACAAAATTACAAAGTTAAAGTAATAAACCAATAAATTACCTGATAAAAATAAAATGCTCGAACGACTCAAGATTGAAAAATGTTCAATACAGCAATATGCTTACGAGGCCAGTTCCAGCAAAATAACAAAAACAAAATAATGTAACGACAAGGTCAGTTAAAGCAAAGTATACATAAATAAAACAGACAAATAAAGCAGCTGGTCATAATTTCGGTTATTATGATCAGAGGATCCTTTGTTTGAACAATGTGAAAAATTTTGGCCGGCTGCCAGTGGCTCGTGTGCTATGCCGATCAGTTTGCACAATAAACATTAAGGGAGTTTACACCAGTACCGCAGACCCGTAGCAGCTCAAAATTTTGGATAAGACATAGTTTTTAGTAGGCGCGGCTTAAATGATTTCAGGTTGTAATGGCGGAAAGCGCCTAAAAATAAAACGGTGGGTGTCAAAAAATTCTGACCTCAATTGGGGATCCCTTATCGATCTACCCACTTACTAGGACATATAAACACGCTGAGGTTCAAAGCATTCTCAGAATTCGTGATTCTCCACAAAAAATTTAAGGGAAATTGCTCTTCTAAGCCTTTTTATTTACCTTTTGGCTCGAAAGTGTCAAATTCGCAGCACTTTGCACCATATATGTATTTTTTACAATATGACGTTCAATTTATTCAATTTTTCGATATTTTTTTGGAAAGTTTTCAATATTTATACGTTCCAGAGAGATGGAGCATCGGAAACGTCTAAAAATGATATTTTTATCGCGTATTCGCCATAGATGCTCAAGATCAGGGTCGATAGCGGGGGCAGCTAAACTCCAAGAAATCCAAGACAGTAAATTTAAGGTAAACGATTTTGTTACTGTTTAAACGACCAAAATGGTCAAACTAGCCTAGAGAATGTTTTTCGTCGTAAAATCGCCTTTTTAAACATTTTAGTGTATTTTGACAGCATCATACCGCCTTAAACACTAAATAATACATAAAACGATCAATTTTGGGCGCTTTTTTGAGTAAAAAGTACATGAAAGCACTACGTTTTCAATTTTTCCTGCTTTTGACCTCAAAAATGATGCAAAAAACGTTCCGGCAGCTCAAAATTGTCGGACAGTATGTGTCTGGCTGCACCATCAACGAAGATCATACCCCGTCTCCCACTGCCTATGTGCATTTACGGAATTAACCATTTTTGATCCCAAAAAAGGCACTTTAGAAAAATGTTATTTTTTTGTTTCAGAGGGAGCGGCTCCCCCCCCGCCATTGGCCAAAAATGATTGACGAGATATGAAATAATATGCAATTTGCAATGATTTTTGACCGTCAGTGATCATAATTCCTCAAATTTTTCGGGCGCTTCGCGCCAGATCATAATACCTGTGTATTAATAACGTTTATGCACTTTCTTGGCGGTCCAGAAGCCAAATTTTCGCTCATATAAGACGATTTCAAGAACAGAAACAGCTTTCAGCATACATAGTTTTCTTCTATTTTCAACCATAAGTTTTCAAAATATTCGACGTTCTTCGTCGGATGCTACAAATATGAGGAGATCGAAGAGTAATTCAAGCTTCTAAAGGTTCTTCCGCTATCAATTTCACAAATTTTCCGGCGCTTCGCGCGCCAGATTTTCGCTAAAATCAGATAAATTTAATGATTTTTTCGAACAAAATTGTCGGATATTTTGAAGTTTTTCTAAAAAATTGCGCCAAAACCGATTTTACATTAAAGTAGACGAAGCAAAACGATAAAAAACGCAATTTTACACATCAAGGGCAAATTTTTGGACCTACATATGTATGTATTTTCGATTGTTTTTGTTAAAAATTTAGGTTACCGCTCCCTTAAGAAAATCCTATATCCGTCACTGCCACCCTCCCCAGAATTCCCACACTATGCATAATAATAATAATTTCGCTAGCCGGAGATATTGTCGAAAACGCTATCATAGAAACTAATATAATACAGAGCAAAACCAATTGTGGGATCTAATCAATACCAGAATCCGCTACAACACAGACGGCCAACAACGGCAAAATTTTTTATGCATTATATTTAAACAACATTTGAGCTATACCTGATGCAACAACTTTCGAAATCCCAATTGAATAATAGTGAAATTTATGACGTGTACATCGTGATGTAACCTTTTTAGGGCCACCCTGTAAACTTTAGCGTATACTTTATATATTTTATATACTATATATATGCATACTCTATACTTTATACTTTATACATACTTTACCTGTATACTTTACTTATACTTTACACTTTATACTTATACTATACTATACTTTATACTTTATACTATACTACACTTTATTGCATACTTTGGCGCGTTCTAGTTGCGCCCTGGCTTTCTCCTCTAAATCCTGTCTATTAATCTCACGATCACGCTCATCCTCTATGTAATATCCAATGGAGTTTTCGCTACCGTGCGAATCCGTCGAGCCCTTTACACGAACAAATAAAATAAATAACAAGAGGCATCGTTAATATAAAAAATAAAAAGAAATAAATAAAAATAAAAAATCATAAAAAATACAGATAAGAGTAATGCTACATTATATAAGATTGAATTCGACTCAAAAAATAGTTTGTGGAACAAACTAAATGTTTTAGCTATTTATTATGTGAGTAAATCAACACTTGAAAAAATTGATTAAAAATAGATAACTTGATAGAAAAAGTTAGCACTAAGCCCAAAACTAATTGAAACATTTGGATAAGTGGACTGGATATTTTCGCATTTAACTCCTAGATTTTTCAGCACCCTGTATTCCTAAAATTGCAAGAAAGTATATAGGCTAGGCGAGTATGTAAGTACCCGATTTTTCGACATGTTTATGCAGGTGTAACAACAGCACCCCCTGTCAACCCATATACGCACTTGCAAAATAAAATAAAAGAATAAAAATACAATGAAAAATAAACAATAAACAAAAGTATGCTGCATTTTAATCGTTAAAATTAGGCCCCGCTCGACCATTTCCAATTTTGCTGGAAACTGATTTGTATGTAAATGCATATTGGAGAAGAAATTCTGTAAAGTTTTAGCTTCATAGTGTGAATATCCGAGGCGCAACAGCTCTTTCCATTCTGGTCCCACAGACCCCGCGGCTTCGACGATGATGTTGCGAAGTTTCACATCTTCCAATTCCTGATACAAATAAGTTATGGCGCTTAAATTTGACACATTAGATCATCTTTTTGATGAAGAACACGATAAAAATAGTGCCACCATGCAAAAACAATACTACAATCACAATTTAACGTCAAAGTGGCTTCAAATCCAGACTGCGCTAAGTTTAAGCCATAGTTTGACAACTTATAATCCAAAAACAAAAAGCGCCGGCATCTGATTCTTCCTACAAAAGACTAACCAACTGTAGGACATTAATTGCTGTAATACCAGGACAAAGGCTAGCATACCAGTTGAGAGACTTGTCCTCTAATATAGTGTAAACGTTTTAAAGGCTACATATTTTCAAATCCAAATATCCCAAAGAGGGTGGTCCTCCAATCCTATTTATTTTGATACCATTGAAAGGAGCCTATTTTTTCTACCAGAACCACCTAATTCCTTTTCACATTCTTCAGGTTGAAAACCAAAAAAATGATTCATACCTAGAAATAAATAGTGAATTAGCATATGTTACATGTGGGGAAAAGCACCGTGTTCACGAACATTTTTCTGGTAGCAAAATCGAATTGGAGGACCACCCTCTTGACATATTTGATTTTGAAAAACGGATATATTTGGTTTTATAAGGTTTTGCACTGTATTAAAGGGCAAGTCTGTCTACATGTATATATGCTAGCTGTTGCCATGATTGCAATATAATATCCTGCAGTTGATTAGTCTACTGTAAAAATAACCAATTACCAACGGGTTTTATTTTGGCATTATTCTACGTCAAAGTATGGCTAAAACTTCACCTTCAGTAGTTTTAGAGCCACTTTGAGATTAAATTGTGATCCATAATGTGTCTTGTGAGTAATAGCACTATATTTTTCGTGTTCTCCACCAAAAGTTGATCTACCGTGTCTAATTTCAGCGCCATAGCTCATTTGGGCAAGCAGTTGGAAGATAAACTTTACAACATTGTACTGGCCGGAGCCAAGGGGTTTGTGTGGGACTCTGTGGAAAAGGTTGCGGTGTTTCTGATATTTGCGACCAGAAGCTAAAACTTCACAGAACTCCCTTTCACACATATATGTACATCCAATTACCTTTGCGGCAATATTGAAAATGGTCGAGTGGGGTGATCATAAAAACTGGTCCACTTGACATGGAATGACCCTATATTTTGTTCCATGTTCCGACTTTTTTGATTTTTTCAAATCATTTTTATATTTTAATGCTTTAGAAAGATAGAGCATCGTCAGAAACGCTGAAAAACGATATTTTGATGCGTACATACCATTTTTGAACCCTAAAAACGCACTTTTTAATTCCACCCTCCCCCTAAAATTCCTATGCTGTGCGTGTATGCCCACACCCCAAATAAAATTTTGGATACTGACATAGCTTTGGCCACAAAACTATCACAAACAACGACACAAATCAAGCTTACCTGACGCCGCATGGCATTCATTACTCGGCTAAATCATGCGAAATCCAAATTAAGATCTGAGGAATACCTAAATACAATCTTGAAACAGAAAAACATCAAACTCAAATTTCAGGAAGCACGAGCATGCACGTAAAAAAGTAAAAATACATCTCCATAATGGTATATGATAAGACATTGCAACCATTTTTGCTTTTTCTGTGGCTCGTTCAAGTTTTATTCATGTACTTGTGCTCATATGAAAAGAAAACTCCAACTCGTTCATTGAAAAGCCGAAAATTTTAGTAATAACGGACGAAATCAAGCCTGCAGTCATAGGTGCACAAGGCTGGGTCGGCAGAGGGGGTGAAATCCCAAAAAATTCAAAACAGTAAATTTTACGATTTTTTTGCTGTTTTAATATCAAAATGGTCAAACTATCCTATAAAACGTTTTTTCGTGGTAATATCGCATCTTGAAAGCATTCATTTTTAGCCCATTTTAACTGCATTTTATCACTTTTAACTGCTAAAAAATACAAAATGTTATCAATTTTGGGCGCTTTTTAAGTAAAAAGTACTCAAAAGTACTAATCTGCAAAGCGCCGGAAAAATTTGGACGTCTTTATTCCTTTTGACCTCAAAAATGATGCAAAAAAAACGTTCCCTTTCCCCCATCTCACCCCCTGTGCATGTATATATGCCTACAGTGAAAGGATATTTTTCTGATCTCGGCAATGTATTCACTACACATCATCTTAAGAGCTTAGAGATTTTCAACCCCCTTCCATAGAAAGAAAGGTATTTTCTAAAATATATACCTCATTTAATGACTCATTCCAATTTTTCATCTAGGCTATAAATACAGAATTTGAACTAGATATATCGACATTTTCATGACTAGAGTAAGGTGGAGTAACTTTGATAGCGGGGGGAACGCTGACAGTTTTACTATTTTGAACCACCAGCAATATCTACAAAAGATAATCAAGTGATTTTTTTCTGCAAACTGTTTCACAGTGTTTCTTCTAATACTACAGTAGCTTGTGTCATATTTGGATGATTTCCTCGCCTCTACATCAGATGATTTCATTTTTTCTAGATCAGTGTCATTTTGGTACCTAGAGTGAGTGGATACATCTTATTCCGCTTTTATTAAAAATTTCTTGAACAGCAGACAGGCTTCAAAAAAGGGGTAACTTTGATAGGTGAGAGGGAAACTTTGATAAGAGTTGGGAACTTTGATAAATGCTAATCATAGTCAGTTTTATGGGTCAGGCTCTTTGATATGAGCTTGCTCCTCACTCTGTATGACTTATTTATTAACAAGCGAACATAAAAACGGACTGCTAGTCAGGGAACAACCGGGCGCCTGGTCCCGGCAAAAAAGGGCCGGGCCTTTTGAAGGCAGAATAAGGAAAGTCATGTTCATTTGTCATGAATAAACATTTGTCTTTTCAATGATATTAGTGTAATTATTCTAGAAATGTTATTGTGTTAACTTCTCTGCAGCTTATAAACAGCTTTATCTAGCTTTCATGGAATTAGCGCCAGGCAGATCTTATTTTTTCCTCTGCAATATTACATCTGACAAGCTTCAAGAAATACGTGGATAAATATTTAATGATATCAAACGAGATTAGCAAAAAGTCAAGAACTGCACCAATTCCGATCTAGAATTTTATATATAAATGAGCAAGAAATGCAGAAACGACATATTGATTGAAACATGGAAAAAATTTTAATATGTGAATGGAGTCCTCGACAAGGATTACATTTAGGACAAAAAGTATTTCAAGGAAATATTCGTGCTACATTATAGCAATTACTCCAGCGTTTCAAAAGAATATCTAGCAAGAAATACACTTTTTCAAATACACCTTTTGTTACATATATACTTTATCAATTAAAGATTTATTCTCACAGAAAGATCCAAAAGAATAGCGCCTATTCGATCGTTTGTTTTCCTTGAAGATCATAAATTTAAGAATTAATTGAAATTAATTGAAGAAAAATTAAGGAAAACAGAATAGCAGGTTTTTGAATAAAACTAGGATTATAAGTCTAGAAAGTCTCCTGTCCTTATATCACTTCTGTGCAATTTACAAAGCTTTGAATAATTCAAGGCATATCCAGCAGAAATTCAAAAAATTAACATTTTGTGTAATATGTTGTAGAAACTGCCATCTATTTTCATGCATGCAGTTTGAAGAAAATAAAAAGTTACAATTTTGAATATTATCATGGAATAGAAATAGTTTATTGCGACAGAGACGGAATGAAAACAATACAAATTTTGTCAAATTGAAAAAAAAGGAAAAATCAAAGTATGTATATAAATACAATAAAATAACGTCAATGCAATGCAATTTGAACTATAAATTACTGTGATAAGACAATGTGTAATATCAATAACCTGCACAAGGACTATGAAAGCGGTTTGCTAATTTTCTCTAAACGACTGCTGAAGGAGGGAAAGTTTGGGGCTTTTATACACAACTTCTTCATGCAAACTATTCCAAAGAGGAGGGAGTCTATTTGCAAAAGAGTACATTATCAAATTTAAGCGAGATGCTGGTTTTTTTAGCTTTACCAAGTTGACCAAGATCGAGTGATGTCATTACACACTGTGAACAACTCGTTAAAATCGATGTCTACAAGACCATGGTAAATTCTATAAGCCACTGATAGATCATGACGGACTCGACGAACCTGAAGTGAGTCTAATTTGAGAAAATCTGAACCTTCCCTATAGCTCAAGTCAGGAAAATTTAAGACACTTCGAGTGGAGTATCTTTGAACTCTCTCAATAATTTTCACGTCTTGCTTTTTGTGTGGTGACCAAATAACCGTGCAATATTCTAGTAAAGGTCGGATATACGTTTTATAAGCCATAACTATCAGCATCTTTAGCTTAAAATGCTCGAAAAATCAGTGACATCCTAAAATATGCACTTTTAACTATATGCGCAATGTGCAGCGAAAAACCCATATATTCATCTAAAATAATACCTAAATATTTTACTCCGTTGTTTTCCAAAAGATCCTCCATTCCAATCGAATATTTTTGCCTGGGATTTTTATGACTGAAATACAAAACGGAGCACTTAGACAAAGATAAAAGTAATTGCTACTTTTCAGACCACTCATGAACATTCAGTAACAAATTGTTCAACAAACCACTTTGTTCTGTTACGGAAAACATTTTTACATCATCCGCAAATAGGTACATTTTCAGCTTTTCATATTTCTTCAGAAAAGCTATAGGTATCAATTTTAAAAAAATTAGTCGGACAGGCCACTGACATGTGCGGGTTGCGGATTGGACTCTGCAGGTTGGCAGCATCTCTTAATCATACGGGTTGCGTGCGGGTCAAAGAGACCAACCCGATTTTAATCTCTAGTCTTTCTATCCAGGCACGTAGCTGGCCCTCTTATTTTGGGGGGACCAACACCAATTGTGGGGGGTCTAAGCCAAAAATAGCACAAAATAACATGTAAAAAGTCCTATTTTTCCGGTTTTTTCAGAATTTTGGGGGTCCGGACCCCCCCAGTCCCCCCCACAGCTACGTGCCTGTTTCTATCATGTCTACTCTGAAACACCGTTTTTCCACTTTTTGGTCTATTTGTCAACCAAAATTTTGGGAAATGGAAAAAATTGTTGGGCCTAGTTGGGAATTTTTTTCTAATATGGTTTTGTCTCCGATTCTCCTAAAAATACTTTTTTCTGATAGATTCGAGGACGCTGAGTCCAGAAATAAAAAGCGCTTAGGGGGCTGACGAATATTTGTAGAGATAGAGCCCTTAGAACAGTGAAATAATCACGTTTTTTGCAAGTTTGAAGGGCTCTATCTCCACAAATATTCGTCAGCCCCCTGAACGCTTTTTTTTCTGGACTCAGCGTCCTGGAATCTATCAGAAAAAATTATTTTCAGGAGAATCGGAGACAAAACATTATTAGAAACTTGTAGCCCTAGTTAGCATTTGTAGGAAATTTTTGTAATGTAAAAATGCATTTGAGAGAAGAGGTAAAACTTCAAAAATTTTTCGGCGCTTCGCACCGAATTGATTAAATTCTTACTTGTTATTAATCTTAAAGCCGCACCGCGCCAATTGCAGCATTTTTATCGAAAATCTGATCTAGAACTTCGCTACAATTGAAAATCCTTATCTTCTGCACGGATTTGGTTATTTTTTTTAATGCGAAAATGCGTTTTAGAGAGGTAAAACTTAAAAAATTTTTCGGCGGCCGAATTGATTTAAATCTTACTTGTCATTTTATGAACAATCTGGTATAGTACTTCGCTACGATCAAAAAACCTTTTGCGCAGATTTGGTTAGTTTTTTTGAAGTTTTTTCAAAACCGCGTTTTAGAGAGCTAAAATTTCAAAATTTTCTGACGCTTCGCGCCATTTGGTAAATTATGGTTTTTATTGTCAAAAGCGACTTCAGAATTGGCTAAAATGCTTCACTGAAGGAAGGAAATTCAAGTTTCAACAGAAATAACGTATAATAATCGTGATATACTAGTAGAAAACGAAATTTTTATAAAAGTGCATCAATCACCGCTATTTAATGTGTACATAGGATTTTCTACTTGAAAAACACTGATTTTTTAACACAGGCGCTCTATTTTTAACGTTTTTAGACCTCCCAAAAAACGTGGAAAAAGGTTGGAAAAAGTGGAGAAAATTTTGGGTCTGCTGTAGTGATCGACCGGGGCAACTTTTTTGGCCGGGCGGGCGGTACCGGCCGGGGCCGGGGGGGGGCCGGGGCTGGCAGGGGTCAGACAAGGAAAATATTATTGCATGACACATACTTGGGGTGGGCATAGGAAAAGTAATAATGAGCAACTGCTCCATTCAGTAGTCAATGGCAAGCGCAAAGTTAGGTGCGCCTGCCTTTTCATATCAAGTTTTATTACTATTTATGTCACAAGAAACAAATTTAGTCCAGTGTTTCATTGTCTGAATCATCAATCAAGTCTATGTTGCTGCTATTAGCACACTATATCATTTGAATCTTCGCTTCTGCTACTGCTGCTGTAGCGATCGGATGCTATACGTATTGGATGTAATAAATGAGACATCACACATTCCCATATGGGGGAGGGGTTATTGCCATCCTCAGGGTCCAAGACACAAGTCACTGTCAGACGATTTTTGGTGAAAACCTTTTGAATTTTTTGAACTTAATTTTTTAGTATGGCAAAAGTGTACCTAACTATTAGAATTTCACGAAGTGAAACATTATTTTAGAATGTGAGCTAGAGTAAATAGATGAACTATCACTATAAAACATGCATGTAATCGCTTAAAATTTTATGAGGGTCCCTCAGTATACATGTAACAGCTGGAAATCTAGGGTAGGGGTCCCTCGCCATTTTTAGAAGGAGGGGGTTAGCGACTACATGAAAAATGGTGAAAACACATAAAAATAGCCAAAAAAAGCGCAGCTTTTTGCCAAAAAATGGGGGAGGGTGGTGAAATATCATCTGACTTTCAAGGAAGTTCGGGACTTTAAAGCGTGGATGGGGGATGGCCCAAACCCCCTGTCACATGTATATTTCTCGGCCATTTTCAGGGGAAGGGGGGTAAGCGGCTCCATTTTTGCAGCCGCTCACCCCCTGAAAATCTTTAAAATGGTAGAATTTGCAATAAGGAATTCTACACCTATTTACAATTTTGGTTCTTCAAAAATCTCTGTACATGTACAAAGATGGTCCTGAAACGTCTTTGTACATCAGCAAAAATCTTCGCCGAATACAAAAAGACCGTGCTTCTAAATGTGATAATTCGGCCTGAATTTAGTTGATAATATTAGTTCGGCGCGAAATGCCGAAATTTTTATGAGCTTTCGATGGAATTCACACATAAAACTCGACTGAGAAAGCTAAAACGACTTGTACTACAAAATAAGAAATATTAAAAAATTGTAATATGCAAATTAAATCTTGTAATCAGCAACACTGCGCTTAGAATGGAAAAATGGAAAAATGACAAATATTTAGAAGTCCAAAAATTAGCCAAATACACTACTAAAGGTTGAAAAACTCTTCTACCACACTGAAATCGTTACTGTACCATATTAAAGTATACAAAAATTTGCATGTACAAAACAGTGTTTTTTGTATTCGCCAAAGATTTTTCCCGATGTACAAAGACTTTTCAGGACTATCTTTGTACATGTACAAAGAATTTTGGGAAAACAAAATCTGTAAAAGTCCAAAAAATTTTAGGCGCTTCGCTCCGATATGAAACTTTATCTGTCCTATACATCTTTAAAATGGCAAAATTTGTATTTAGAATGGAAAAATGTCAAATTTTTAGGCGCTTCGCGCCGTTTTGAGACAATTTTAGTAATTTTTGGCGTTAGAAACCCAGAAATTAGCTAAAATATACAATCAAAAGTCAAAAGACCCTGTTTTACCACACTAAAATCGCTACTGTACCATATTATAGTATCAAAAATTTGTGTGTACAAACTGTACAAAGACTTTTGGGGACCATCTTTGTCCATGCACAATCGGACCATGTACAAAAATAAACACTGGTACAAAATGTAGAAAGACTTTTGGGTACCATCTTTGTTCATGTATATATACAAAGGTACATTGTACAAAACACACTGTCACATACTGATAGTATGCGAAAATGTGTATGTTTAAAAATATATTTATATATTGTAGCTACAAAAATTTGTTAGCTCATACAAAAACCTTTTCGGAGATCTTTGTACAAGCACAAGAAGCTCGTACAACAAAATAGAGTCGGCTAATAATAGTCCACCACTTAATTTTCTGGTCCTCCAATTTGGGATTTCACCCCTCCCTCAACTCTGTACCTTAGGAAACTATTTGAGACATATTTAGTTTATCGGATCGGACGCAATTCTGCGGCGTAGTTCACATTCGCTAATGATTAACCTCCGTCCTTATAACTATTACACAAGAAACGCGTTTCAAGCACGCGGTTCCCATTCAATTGAATGTAAAAGTGTTTTTTGTAAAAATAGTTTGTTGAAAACATACAATTTCCAACTAGAAATAGAACGTATTTGTCAACTCTTAATCTTTTAGCCATAGCTATGAATGAATGAGTTAAAAGCAGCATTTAGTTTAAATAAGTCAAGTGGAGGAATCGAAAACATGCATATTTTCCTGAACATTTATTCATTAAAAGCTCATTTATACACAGTAGCAAAGTTATAACAAGGACTAAAAAGTTATAACAAGGACTCTTGTTATAACAAGACATATGGTCTAAATCAGTACAGTTCTCAAAATTAACACTTGCTCATTGATAAATAAGTGTCAGTATCACAGCCTGTACAAAATACGAATTACACTAAATTTTCCCCGGCCGCGGCCATTTTTTAACCTTGCCCCGGTCGGGGCCGGGGATGCTGAAAAATGGCCGGGGATTCCGGGGCCGGGGCCGGGGCCGGGGCCGGGGCCGGGGCCGGGGCGGGGCCGGGGCCGGGGCCGGGGCCGAGACCGGGGCCGGGGCCGGGGCCGGGGCCGGGGCCGGGGCCGGGGCCGGGGCCGGGGCCGGGGCCGGGCAGGGCCGGGGCCCCGGTCAATCACTAGTCTGCTGGTCTATTATGTCAACCAAATCGCTGGGAAAAAACGGTGCTCTAAAATATAATATTCAGTTCTCTTGTTACAGTTAATTCTGATTACTATTTTATTATGCAAATGCTTAAACCTGGTGATATAGTTATTTCGAATAATTTTCGGAAATGAAAGATTTTCATCAACAGTATGTCGACAGATACGATAATAATATATCAGATCAATGCTATCGTCGGTAGTCTATTTCATTCCAAACGGCCTATTTTCGCTTTGCGGCTTATTATTGTAGCAGAATATTTTACGGGCTAGTCTGTTGCAGCACTCGGCTAGAGGCTTCACTATAGTATATTTCACATAACTTCGTGCATTAATTCTTAGGATTTTAACGACAGTAAACCGAGGGTTAGGATAACTATATATCAGATCAATGCTATAATTGCAATCTGTCAGCTTATTGTCGAAGATAATTTCAAAATTTATGACCGAACTTGTGTGAAACAGACTATGATAGTTAAGCAAAGAACCTCAAACATCAATAAGCAGAGTGTAAAGCAACCATTTGTTATGAGAGCATAATGAATGGATGCGACCATAGCACGTTTGGGCGCGGCACGACCATTTTGGCGCAATGACAGTTTGGCGCGATGGTGCTGCTGTTTCATGTTGTTTTCACTGTACAATGAAGATTGATTTCTGATTCGAAAGTTATAAATTCCCTGAATTTTGAAATGAGATTGCCGCATGAACCAAGAGAAATTGGAAGATGGACAATAGCTAAAATGAAAGAGCACAAAATTATCTAACTATTTTGCTATTAACCAACTAATTTGGTTGGAACGGTCAAAAGTAATGTTCGAAAAACCGGATTTCTAAAGTATACGCTAGAAAGCATGCAAATTTGGGCCTTCAAACGTTAATAACTTTACGAGTTTTTAAGATATGAGCGTGAAACCGAGCAAAATAGTTGCGTTTTAAAGAGTGCTATCCAAAAAGTATAAGTTTTAGTTATAACAGTATGTGGTTCTTTCTGCAATCTCAAAAAACCTCCAGGTGGAAATCTTCAATGGTTTTTGACTTTCTATGAATTCCTCTCAGTTTTCTGCATGTAAATTGAGTTGTTTTGTATTATAATATAACAAATAAGGTATCATATGATAGGTCATAGAACGCTGAATCTAATAAGTATGGGGAAAATGGGGTTGGGGTTCGAACTCTCAAAATTCAGAAAAAAACGGAAAAATTGGACTTTTTAAACGTTATTTCGTGCTATTTTTGGCGTTTTTGGGCTCAGTCCCCCAAAAATTAGTGTTGGTCCCCCAATAGGACGGCCAGCTACGTGCCTGAGAAACCCCCAATGGAGCCGGTGTCAGCTTCACGTACATATGAATAATGAATTACACATTTATGAGTCTCTGAAGCCCTCTTCAGCAGGAGAAATTTCCGCCGAAAACGGATTTGGAGGTGTTCAAGCTGATGTGCCCTACTTGGAAAACCCGTTTCTGGCACTTTTGACAACCTCCAGGGCGGAGAAACTTTGCAGAACTATGTGCACGATAATATACACTTCCTTTCCAGGATTTTACCTATCGTTTTCATGTCCATTTCCGGTTCTACTGCTTTTACCCATCGTTTCCGTTTCCGGATTTTACTGTTCCTCTGTTCTGTACGACATGCTTCGCACAAAGATTCGGAAATAATCGCTTTTATTGAATACGTACATATACTCGAATACTGAAGCAATTATCGATTTGCCATCTAACTTTTCTCGACTTCTAACTTGTAGTTGCAGAGAATTGTCAAATCCCTTATGTCCTGTTCACATTGACTAAGAAGGGTTATATTGCGTAATTTCAAATTTTGCTGTACAAAAACATTACTTAAACTTCGTGTTAACCGTATCGTTATCCCAGTGTTTATAATTTTAGCACTTTTTAGAGGAAATCAGACAATGTTTTATCCTGTTAAATTTTATAGACAAATTTAAATCTAGAAAAACAATAAACAAAAAAAGAAAAAAGCAATTAAAATGTCAAAAATAAAATGAAAAAATCTTTGGATTACTGTAGTTTGATTCATTGTAGCATTCGGTACAAGAATATATATATATGCTTTGCTTGCGTAGAGATATTGCTCGCCAGCAAATTGTTCATAAGCCTATGAATTGCTCGCGTACATTCTGAAAATTATTTTTTCGGGCAATCGAAGCATATCCTTGAGCTCATTGACATCATGTGAAGTCAAAATGTTGAAGTTTCTGCTGATATGATGTAAATGGCTAAAAGTGCTAAAACGGTAACTTAAACACTTATTAATGATGTAGCTTTTTCAAAAATTTAATCATGGAGTGTCTAAGTGTAGTTCACGAGATAGAATTAACACTGTTCCTAATCCTGAGCCCAAAACCTAGTCTCTCCTCCGTACGCCCACATGGATGCGAAATTTTTCGTGAAAATTCCTGCATCAGAAATGATCTACGGCTCTAAAAAAGGAAATGTGCTTAATGTAACTGCGAGAGTTACACGGTGCGAACTCTTGCCATCAGTTCGCGTATGCCATCCGACAACAGCTTGGTACTGTATCGGTTAACATAACCATTTTCGAGTAGGAATCCGTGTGATGTGTGAGCTCGAGGTTATGCCTTCAGTTCTCAAGTAAATCCCTATTTTTTATTACAAAATCAATTAGATACTTGTCCGGTAAAATAGAATTATGTATATGCTAATAGTAATTATCTTATCTACATTACCGCTTGTCGTATTCTAGAATATTCTAATTGATAAAAAGTAATTTTAGGTTAATGATAAGTTGTCTTCTAATTTTCGTTTTACTGTATTCATCCCGTGACGGGATAGTTAGTTGGCGTTTTGACGAAATTGTCGTTTGGTCTGTTTTATTCTTTAGTGATATTTTGCGTTTTCCTGGCTTGTAGCCGTGGTGTATATTTGTGAATAAAATTAGAAAACCCACCCAGGGATCTCTCATATCGAGGGTGAGGTAGGCCGGCTGCCAACGTCGAGGATTTCTTGGATTTTTAGTGGAGTTGGAAAGGTGAATAACTTTTTGATCTTATCTTTCGTTAAAATTCAAAATTATTTTATCAACCCAAAAATCAGCTAAAAATGTATTTAATATTTCTTGATTTCAAAGAGTTCCTGAGGAAAGGTTGCATATTTTGTTCGTTTTACACGATAGCTGAGTTGCTTGTGTGGCACATTTTCCTGTAATGTCGCTTAAAATTATTGGCATGATGCTGTACCTGATATGGGGGTTTGAGATGAGTGTCTCTCGGCCCTCAAACGGTTTTTTATCCCGGAAAAAATATTTACACTCGTCCGATAATTCGAAATTTTCCAGCAAAAGATAGTAAACATCAATGTTTGAAACGCCAGATGATACTTTTGACGCTTATCCGTCGTTTTTAAACCCAAAATGGACCTTTAGAATGATGCTTTGGATATGCATCCTTTGAATCTCAAGTTGTGAACGTATGCCTTATCTTAAGCCCATTTAAATAAGAGTTTTATATTCGAGTGAAAAAAAGCATATATGTAAAATAAGCATACCTACTCGTCTTCTTATGTACACACATTCATTTCATGAGTTTGATATTACCAATGCCACATTTTTAGAAAAGTTGTCCACTGGCTATGAACAGAATAACTGGTTAAAAAACGGTAATGGTGCTTGTCCGAAGCATGCCGGTATGTACCTCAGACTCAGAATTGGCTGTGGGTTTGATTGTCAGTGACAAAGCATGTGATTTCTTTAAAAATTTGCATAGGTTAAGATGAAAATGCATATGGTCGGACGCGGATATATTAGTTGAGTAAGCATATGTATCGAAGGCTTGTTCCTTTTGGTCATAACATTTCCTGTTTTCTTTATTTCATTTAACATTTAATCAATAGTTGACAATTGGGCTAAACGCGTGGGTGCAGGTTTTGCTGATTGACACATTTGTATTTTATGTAATAAAACTTTATATTATCAGAAACGTGCATTGAAACGAAAAAGCTGTTCGTTAGAATAAAATCAAGTCTTTAGAAGAAGTCGCTAGACTGAACGGTATCAAGATACACAAAGCGTAATTAGGATTAATCAGACGACCAAATAAATAAATATCTTGGATTCGGCAGATGGACTATATAAAATCATTTTGGGTATGTCAAAGAGATAAAAATTAAATTTTAGAGGGTGTGCAGGGCAAGACTCGACATTGTCGTTGGTTGGTAGTGAACACACATGATTTTTTTATGGTCTAGACACCAAAATATATTTCTGGTGTAAAGTTAGTAAGCTACTTGTCTTTTGTTCTGCGAATAAAGAATGACAATAAATAATAATTCTAGGCCTAATTTATCATACAAACGTTATGGAGAACATTCTTGGAGATAATTGGCCTTTCACGGTGCTATGGAGGATTACAAAGTTCTTGGTGTGAACAAAGTAGACTTGCGCCGCTCTTATTTTAACGACTAATCAGCTAGGACTTATTAACCTATATTAATGTGAGATTCGTTAGTCAAATGATGCAGACTTTACTTTTAAAAAATTCACCTTTCCTAACTCTCAGTATAAATACAATTTTCAACATTCACTAATTTAGTTTTGCAGCTGAACTGTCATGGCATATAACAAACGAATAAAGCGCATCCAGCCGCTTGTGTTACCCTTGAGGATGATTCTGTACATTTGAGATCCTGTGACAACCATAGGTGGGCAGCACAGAACTTCTGGAAGGAATTCAGCATTGTTCAAAGGTAAAAAATTACCTTAAAAATGAAAGTATGGCGAAGAAACACAATTTTTCAATTCTCATTGAGCACTATCATTGAAATCAAAAAATTGCGAAAAACTCAAAAAATTTTCAAAAATTGAATTCTGGGGGTTGCATACCCCCTAAACCTCCCCACGCGCTGGTATGGTGCCAACCATACATGGGCGCAGTAAAATTCTGCAGGATGGGATGAATCGCCAAAAATTTTACTAAAAATAGAATTCCAGGGGTCTGAGGGGATTTTAAGTGTTGGGGGGTATCCCCCCAACTCTCTCCCCACGCTCACATGTAATCCCGACCACACATGGGCAGCAGCCAAATTCTGGAGTGTTAAAAGCGATAAGAATCCCAAAGAATGTCAAATCAATTCTGAAAACGGATTCTGTGGGGTGAAAAACCTCAAAGCCCCATTTTTCTTATTAGAAGGCGATCCCGATTATGTACTGGGTTTCTCCATCCTGAGGGCAGTCTAAAGTGCCGGAATTGGTTTTCCCCAAGTAGGGCCTTTCAAAGTTAACACCATCGACCCCGTTTCCAGCTAAAATTCTCTCCCTGAAGAGAATGTAGGGGCTCGAAAACGAGTTGCCCAATTATTTTTTTTTAATTTGAACTCGGTTCTGTCGGCTCGGGGTAGTCCAAAGTGCCGTAACCGGGGTTCCCCAAGTAGAGCTTTCTCAGGGTGAACATCCCTAACTATATTCATAATGGGCAGAGAAAACGCCGACTAAACTGGGGTCAGTTTCACTTATGAATTCCGGATACCCCGTTTTCTAACCCCTTAACCCTCCTTCAGTAGGAGAAATTTTGCCGGAACCGGGATTGGGCATGTTCACCGTTGTAGGCCTTACTCAGGGCACCCTTGATCCAGCAGTTTGGACTGCCCCTACTTGGATCAGCCTTACTTATAAATAATGGGGTATCCCATTTCCGAGCCCCTAAACCCCGATTCAGTGGGTGAGATTTTACCGGAAACGTGGTTAGGGGTGTTGACCCTGCTGAAGACAACTTGAGGAACCCCGGTATCGGGACTTTGAACCACTCCTACGGAAAGGAAACTCCCGATGGAACCGGGATTACTTTCTCATATATACAATAGGGCGCCCCATTTCAGAACCCCTAACCCCCCCCCTTTAGTGGGAGAAATTTTGACGGAAACGGATATGAGGGTCTTCACACTGAGGCTCCCTGCTCAGGAACCCTAGTTTCGGCACTTTGGACTGCCCCAGGGTGGAGAAACCCCTGATGGATCTGGGGTCAGCTACGCGTATGAGAAATGAAGTACCCCCTTTCCAAGCCCTTAAACCTCCTGCAGAGGGAGAAATTTTGCAAGAAACGGGATTGCAGATGTTAAACGTGATGGGCCCTACTTAGAGAACCTCGGTTCCGTCACTCTGGACCTTACTCAGGGCGGAGAAACCCCCGACGGAACCAGGATCACCTTCTCATATGAATAATAGGGAGCCCTATTTCCGAGCCCCTAAACCCCCTTTAGTGAGAGAAATTTTGTCAAAAACGGGGTTGAGGGTCTTCACTCTGATGAGTTGAACTTGGGAAACTCTCTTTTTGGCATTTTTTGGACTACTTCCAGAGTGGAGAAACCCCCAATGAAATCGTGGTCAGCTTCATGTATGAATTATGAAATACCCTGTTTCCGAGCCTGTACCCCCTTCAATGAATGAAATTCTGCCGGGAACGGAGTTAGAGGTGTTCACGATGATGTGCCCTGTAGTGCAATCCTAATGCAAAGTATCAAAAGTAGCTGTTTTCAACGAGTATACTGAACGCCCGTCTGAAGAGTCCTGACTTTTTCTATGTTTTTCCAGGTACTGACCGGATGTGCTTATGCAACTGCAAATGTAATATTTTTTGTGTCCTGCTTATACTGGATGAGAAACAAGGGTTTTGATGCGAAATATAAAAATTTTCTTCACTAAAATATCATGTTTACACTTTGGTGTGAACAGTAATACTGCTACAATATTAATATTTTTAACATGAACGGGTTTTATTCTGCAAAGTCATGTAAAATAAAAGGAAAGTCAGCATACAAAAAGTAGAATCAAATTTCTCCCTAACGGTTGCTCGCCCAGCAATCGCTCGTCGAACAATTGCTCACCGGACAAACACTCGTTCAACAATTGCTCGCCAAACCATTGTTAACCTGACAATTGCTTGCGTAGAGATACTGGTCGCCAGCAAATTGTTCATTAGCCCAAAAATTACTCGTCAGGCATTGTCATTCGGACATTTTGCAGGCATATTTGGTGGATTGCGTGGCGCTTAATTTTGATTTCTTCCACTTGAGCCTTGCAAATTATTTTTGAATTTTATCCACATAAATTAGGCTACAAAATTGCTTTAAAATCTTGATGCAGTAATGCGCTTTTACGATGGCGTTAAAAAACAGTGGGCAATCCGGCTCATGACTAGACATGTACGGGTGAGGTTCGAGACGTCTTAGGCACCTGAAATGGAAAAATGGGGAATTTTCTGGGAAAATCAGACGGAATGAAAACAAAAAAGGATGAAATTTAAAATTGCTATGTTGAAGTGCTAGAAATTTACCAGAAACTATGGAATAACGAAGTTTCAACGCTATCTTAGACCCCTCCAAAAAATTTGTTCACCCAACATTATTCATGATTTCCGGGAAGTTCTCGGAAAATTTGTAGAATATGTACATACATATATGTAGACGATTCCTACTAGGTAATATATAATAATGATGTAATAAAATATAATAATAACGATATAGTCGTAATCTAATAATGTAATCAAATCGTAGCAATATCATCACAGTACTATTCAAATCATAAATTTAATGGCTCATAGTTATGGATGATGGAGGCATCTGATCATAGCGGAGAATAGCCTTCAATTTTCCTCACAAATATAGCAAAATGATCTCAAAAAGGATGCTACATGTATATAACTTTTCACCCAAATCTTGTAGTCGGGCGAGATCTGGGAAGGCCAAGATTGGATGGAGAATCCACTACCTGTCTCCCATGTTTCGCATATGATTTAGATCAATAGAATGTTACTTGATGTACAGCGAACGCGCTAACTTAAGCGAGATTAAGCCTCCTGTTACCGAGGGGTCACGCACCCTGAATTACCAAGGTCTAGATCGAAAATCTAGTCATTGGGAGATAACAAAAATGAATAAAAATACATATTTCTGGTAACCAAAAGCATGAGAATTTAAAAAAACGTATTTGAACATTCAAAAATGTGTAAGAAATTCGATCTGCGATACGCATAACACATGTTATAAAATCATGAAATCAAGCTTTTCTAATAAAATGTAGGTGAATACGTTTTCTTTTACTCAATAAAACATGTGTTGCAGTAAAAAAGAGGGTACTGAGAAGCTTGCCACATAAGAATTTATGGCCTTACAGTAAACTGCAAAAAACAGGCAACTAGATCACGGATCTAGAGCTCGGTAAAAGCAGGGGTTAAGCTTGACAAATAATTGGCCAGCAAACGCTAGAGGAGCGATTGTCTGGCAAGCAATAGCTGATCAATCAATTGCTCGGCAAGCTTCGGCGTGCAATTGCTCGGCTTCGGCTAGCAATTGGACAGCAAGAAATTGTTCTTCGTGCAATTTTTTGGCTAGCAATTATTGCGCGAGCAATCGTTGGCGAACAATTTTCCAATAATCCAGAAGTACGCTGTATACGTATGTTTTTTCAGGTATGATTAATTATTGATTTTCTCAGAAATTGTTTCTTAATTGTTGAGAGATATATTGCAAATACCAGAAAGAGCGATTAAGTTTAAAGTTGGATGCTCTTGATATTGCCAAGGAAAGACAAGCACTGACTGAGGATCATTCCATGAGCGTTTCAAAGAATGTTAACGATACCTTATTCACTCAAAATTAAGCAGAAATATTGTTTCATTTAAGCTGCAAAAAAGGATGCATCCCATTTACGCCATGTATGAACTTACTGGGAACTAGAGAACTTGATCCTTAGACTTTTTCACAAATGCACATAATTTTTAATTGTACAGAAAAAAATCATAGAGAAGATACTCGAATTCGTCAAACTAGTCATCACAGTAAGTTTTAATGCCTAAAGTCCAAAATAAGATATTTTTGCACTGTTGTTCCATTTTTTCTTTTTCTTTTTATTTTTTAACTTCTATTGATTTTTTTCCAACACACTATACTTTACCTCAGTAAAGCAATAAACTTCGCACACCTTCCATCGACGATAGTGCATAAGCCGTTTAATCGTTCAGATTATTCCATAAGCAGTCAACATATCCAGTTCAAAATTGAAGTTCTGAAGGTCTGGGAATTCCTTTTGTTCTAATTCGATAATACATACATCCATATTTATATTTATGGGCGTGTAACACCGGAAGCAGAGGAAATCTTATTTGTGGTATTGTTCAATTTTAGGGCGGCTGTATTTAGGATTTTGAAAGGCAAATATGACTATTCATAACCGACTTCGTTAAGCACACGTATAATTTAACAGCTCACAGTAGACAAGCGGAAAGAGTATTATTAAAATTACCGGATGATATGAATGGAGTAGGACGGTTGATTGCTGGAAAAAACGTTAAAAAATCTAAACTAATTATTTTCTAAGTTCAGCCTTCTACTACAAATTTTATTGTTTTACAAATTAAAATTTTTATTGAAAATCCATCCTGTACCAACCACGAAACCGTTGATGTTCACTAAGCCGGTATAATTTAATTATTCGACATTATTTTCATTAAATATTGTTTATGCAAAAATGAGAAAGTACCGGCCTTATTCACTTCCGGGATAATCATATTTTTTATCAAATCAATTTCTGTTCTTCCGCTTCTTACTTGATCTACGTGTAGGTTGGCTTTTAATGTTTGATTAGCGTGATAATTTCCTCGTGGTAGCTGACTGAAAACATTGAATCGGAAAAAACAAGATGACTATAAAAAAGATGCGCTAAGCCTTGAAGAATCATTTTTTCATTTTCTTTCTTTTGGCAGCGCTTATCTCGAAAATGTTACCCATTTTTCTAGCATTCTCTTTCATAGCATATTCATTCATGGTTACAGATGTGCAATCCGCAAGCTTAAGCGATGTTAAGACCGTGGACGCTGGTAAGGCAAAGGCTTAGATTAGTACACTGAGTCAGGAGGGAAAACTGTTGATTAAGGCAAATAGTTTTGGATATGCTTTACGTTATTCTTCGAATTTCCACCATTTTTATGCGATTTGAAAAGATACGTATGAGATGCAGAGTAGAACATAGGATAATCTCATTTTAAAAGGTGTCATCGTTATTCAGACTGATGACTTTCTTTTCAATTTCGCATAAGTATTTTTACTAGTGAAAAATAATGTAAACTTATATGGTAAAATGCCATTGAATAATGTTTTGTGCAAGTGTATTATATGCTATATATTTTAAATGAGAAATGAATCCAAGTACCTCACAGTGCAGCATTTTTGAATCATGTTTTATCATAGCAGCGTAGTTGGTCAGAAAGTCAGACAGGATTACAAATGATAGAATAGCCAATCGAATTGGGGAGGGGGGATGCAAATACAAACTCTTTTGATATATGCTAAAATTATATCAAAAATTATAATAATACTATATAGGTTCAGATCAATTTTAGGTGCATTTGTAGATTACGGTCTTCAGTATTCATTTTGCATCATTTTTTGCAAAAAGTTTTCATTTTCCATTTTAAGTAGTGTCTAGTTGGACCGCCCGAACCTCTTCTACCATCGCATGTCTTTAAGCAAAGGGCTCATTTGAATTACAATATTTTAGTGTTAAAAATTAAGCATGGGGGTTAAAAAGCGTAAAATAGCAAGCAATACCTGGCAATTTCTTTATATTCAAATGCTGCAGTCGGCAGGAACTTCATCCAATTTGAGCCAGAATGGTATAATAATTTGTTAAATATAGCATAAAAACTGCAGTGTAAGTACATTCTCTGACCATTTCCAATCACAATCTCAAAAAATTGAGATTTTCTCCAATTTAATCTTGCTTTGTTTTTCTACGACCATGTCTTTTGGTTATCCCTGTTCGATTCAATTGAGAATATGATGAGCAGGTTGCCTGGCATAAACATGGTATGTATATAAAGCGTTGCATTTTTTGTACTCAAAAACAATAAGTGAACGTCAAATGCATTGTTTCCGAAGGACGTTCTCGTCTTTTTAGAACATAAAAAATCTGGAAAATCTTGAAAAATTGAGTAAATTGAACAGAATACAGTGAAACAAAGATTGTATAGCGCGGAGCGCCCAAAATTTGACACTTTTGAGCTATGATATAGCTGAAAGCACTTCAAAGCCCATTCTGCGGGAAGATACATTGCAATTTGGGGTGACACCCATACCTGCGCGTGTGGGGTTTAGGTGTAAGCACCCCCAGAAACCAAGATACCCCCAAGAATTCAATTTTTGGAATTCTTTGTTTTTTCCCCAATTGTTTGATGCTAATGGAGAGAGCTCGATGAGAAACGTTGAAAGATGGTGTTTATTCGCCATACTATCATTTTTAGGGCCATTTTTCGCAAAATACCCCCCCCCACAGAAACCAAAATACCCTCCCAGAGACTTCGATTTTTGAGAATTTTTCCGTTTTTCTCCCAATTTTTTCATGCCAATGGATAGTGCTCGATAAGAAACGTTAAAAAATGGAAAAAAGGTGTTTTTTCGCCTAACTACTATTGTTAAGGCTATTTTTTGACATTTGAAAGATATAACACTCCCAGAATTTCAGTGCCACCCACCTATGGTGAGACCGCTTAATCATCCTAAGATTACGTACATATAGTAGCTGGCTGGTGAAAAATGAATGGTATTTTCCGAATGCTTTCTTGGCAGAACTTTGTGGTGGTAGAACCGTATGTGGGCACCGTAAAGTTCTGGGGGGGTAGGGAAAGAAAAATTTTTTTTTAAAGGTCAATAAATAGTTTTAAAGATAGTGGCGAGAAAACACCGTTTTTAAACGTTTCTCATCGAGCACTATCCATTGGCACTAAAAGATTGCAAAAAATAAATAAAAATTTTCAAAAATTGAATTATGGGAGGGGTATTTTGGTTTCTCGGGAGTGCATATTACACCTAAACTCCTCATGCCCAGGTATGGGTAGCACCATTGTACTAACGTAGAAAATGTTATAAATGAACATTGATTTCAAATGGACTCTTCAAAGTGAAATTTCGTTGGCCATGCTTCTTAAAACAAGAAAAACTTATTGTCTTTTTATAATAGAGAAACAAAATTACGCTAATTTGGTTCTGTGACCTGAATTACGCCACCAGTACGTCCTGAATTGCATTTTAGCTTATACAATATCTGCAGGACACAAAAATGTACAAAGATTATTATATTATTAAAAATACATTCTGAAAATCATTTTTCGGAAAAACGAAGCATATCATTGAGCTCATTGACATCACGTGAAGTCAGAACGTTTCGGTTTTCGCTTGCATGATGTAAATACGTAAATAGCTCAGAGTGTCCGAAACGGTAACTTAAACACTAATTAATGGTTCAGCTTTTTCAAAATTTATTCCTAGGGGTGTCTAAGTGTGGTTCACGAGATCTATTAAATACTGTTATCCTAAGCCCAAAACCTCTCACCTCCGTACGCCCACATGGGGTACGAAATTTTTCAGGAAAATTTCCGCGTCAGAAATGATTTAAGGCTCTGGAAAAATCAAATGTGCTTAATGATATCGAACAACGTTGGAAACAGCTTAACTTCATTTTTAGAGAAGGAAATAGAAATTGGCCATATTTTTCAGATATTCACTTGCGATAATTAATTGGTAGAAAAATCTGGCGTTAGATAAACAATGTTTTAAATTAAAAATGGCGGATGATAGAAATAAATCGTTTTTCGATATCTATCGAGCTCTATCCATCCATTTACCTAAAGAAGCGTTTTTGAAAACAGTTGTCTTGCCATATAAATTAAAAACTCCGTTTCAAACGATAGTTGTGTTGTGAGTATGACATGTTCTCCTGTCATGTCGCTTAAAATTCTTGGCCTGATGTTGTACATGATATAGGATTCGAGACGGGTGTCTGTCGGCCCTCAAAAGGTTTTTATCCTTGAAAAACATTCACGCTCGTCAGATTATTCGAAATTTTCCAGAAAAAGATAGTAAAAGTCAACTTTTGAAACAATCAATATTATTTTTGACGCTTACCCATCGTTTTCGAACCCAAACTGAAACTTTAGAATAATGCTTTGGATTTGTATCGTTCGAGTTTCACGCTGCGGTTTTACCTTAAGCCGATTAAAATAACACTTTTACATTCAAGTAAAAAAGCATGTATGTAAAATAAGCATCCTCTTCTTATGTACACACACCCATTTAATGAATTTGATATTACCAGTGCCGCATTTTTAGAAATTTTGTCCACTGGCAATGAAAAGAATAGCACGTTGAAAAAAAGGAATGGGTGGTGGTGCTCGAAAGAATATTGCCGGTACGTCCCTCAGCCATGGCTGTGACTTTAATTGTCAGTGATCATGTGATTTTTTTCAAAAAATTGGATTGGTAGAATGTTGAAAGATGAAAATGCATAAGGTCGGACGCGGATATGTCAGTTGAGTAAGCAGGTGTATCGGAGGCTTGTTTCTTTTGGTCATGGCATTTCCTGTTTTCTTCATTTCATTTAATCAGTGGTTGACTATTGGAGCTAAATGCGCGGGTGCAGGTTTTGCTGGTTGACGCATTTGTATTTTATATAATAAAACTTTATAAGAAACTTGCATTGAAACGAGAAAGGTGTTCGCCTGAATTTATATTTTATCAAGTCTTTAGAAGAAGTCGCTATGCTGAACGATATCTAGATACACAAAACAAAACTTGGATTAATCAGAAAACCAAATAAATACCTCGGATTCGAAAGATGGACTGGAAAAATAATCATCTTGGATATGTCAACGAGATGGAAATTAAAATTTTAGAGGGCCTGAAGGGCTAGACTCGACATTGCCGTTGGTTGGTAGTGAATACACATCATCTTTGTTATGTTCTAGAGCAAAAATATTTTTCTGGTGTAAACTTGGTGTGCTGCATGTGTATTGTTTTGCGATTAAATAATAACCATAAATAATAATTTTAAGGCCAAATTCGTCATACAAACATTGTAAAGAACAGTTTTGGAGATAATTGGCCTTTCACTGTGCTATAGAGGGATACAAAGTTTTTGTACTTTCAAAGAATTCACCTTTCACAACTCTCAGGAAAAATTAAATTTTCAAAATTCACTTATTTAGTTTTGCAGCTAAATTGCCATGGCATATAAGGAACGAATAAAGCGCACCCACCCGCTTGTGTGACCCTTGAGGCCGAGTTTGTATATTTTTGAATAAGATCATGTCCCAACAATAGGTGGGCAGCGGCCAAATTCTGGGGGCATGCAAAGGTCAAAAATTGCCCTTAAAAATGGTGATATGGCAAAAAACCTACTATTTTTTAACGTTTCTCATCAAGCACCATCCATTGGGCATCAAAAAATTGCGAAGAAACGATGAAGATTTCAAAAAATTGTATTCTGAGGGTATTTTGCTTTCTGGGGTGCATACTTCCCAAACCACCCCCCACGCTCAGGTATGGCCCCCAACTATGGTAGCACTAAAATTCTGCAGGATGTGGTAAATCACCAAAAATGTTACTAAAAATAGAATTCTAAGGGTCTTCGGCGGTATTTTAACTATTGGAGGAGTAGTAGTAAGGCGTGGGTCCCTAGGGTGCAAAGTTATAACATAGCCTATGTTATAGCATTAGCGGAAGGGGAATCTTGCGCCCTGGCTTTTCTCAGGGCGCAAATATAGGCAATAATGAGGCATGGGGGAGTGGGCGCGTCCAGTACAGACCAGGGGCTCAGGGGGGCAGAGGGAAAATTCCATGGTGGAAATTTCCGTGGCGGAAATTTCCCCTAGGGAAAAATTCAAAGGGCTATATCTCAAGAACCAATGGTCGGATTTTGTTCAAATTTTCAAGGTAGGATTTGATGAATTCATCCATTTTCATACCTGGCGTCACTGTCAGTTGCATTTTTAAATTTCTCCGGTTAGAATAATTTAAATTCATGCATTTCTGCCCAATAAAATGCAATAGAATATAAAGAAATATAACGATCATGCGAATAAGATTTCGAATAAAAGAGAAACAAAAACTTTTAAATTAAATTTTGTGCTTATACTTTTTTATTTAGGTTTTTCGCTCTTTGAGCAATTAATCTTCCTAAATTAATGCAATGGTTTTATATTGTAGAAATAAGTAATAAACATAATTTCATTCTGTGATATTAGGTGCATCACTCACTTGATTGATTGCAGTGCACTGTCTATCTGTGCTAAAGATACAATGAGCACAAAACTTTTTGGTCAACCGCAATACATTTGTGAATGAGTTTTAAAGCTGGAAAAACTTATAAATAGGCATAAAATATATTTTTTAAGTTGAGACTTTCTTCTTTCAGGAATTCAAAACAGTAAAAAATTTGCGCAATTAACTTTAATTATAGGTTATGACTAGATTTTAGGGTTAGCATCATCATCTTTGACATTGAACATGTGGAATAAAAGAAGAGCATCGTAATTAAATTAGAATTTAGCCTAAAAATTTCGTAAAGTAAAAAGGTTTTATGAAACTACACCAAAGATTTTTTTAGTTTTCAGCTTATTAATTCAAAGCTTAATATATAATCTGTTCAACACAAGTTTGCTCACTCATAAATTTCAAAATTATCTTCGACAATAAGCGGACAGATTGCAATTATCTCATTGATCTGATATATAATTACCGTAACCCTCGGCTTACTAACGTTGAATATTCTTAAAATTTATGCACGAATTCATGTGAAACAGACTATAGGCTCAGTGTACTACTACGATTTTATTTCGCTATTTGTCTGCGAAAAAATGTATACACTGATAGGTTGAATGTTCATAGAATAGATTCAATAATAAAGCTGATCAACCAGCATGCGCTTAGCTTTCGATTCAGCCAATCGTTAATTTTTTATTAATTCGATGATTCGTAAAGTACTGCAGCCCTACACTCCTTCAGTGGGAGAAATTTTGTTGGAAACGGGGTTGGGGCGCTCACCCTGAGAGGCCTTACTTAGGAAACCCGGTTCCGGGTCTTCAGACTGCTCCCAGGGTGAGAAAGAAACTGCCGACCGAACCGGGATCAACCTCATGTACCAGGGCTACCCCATTTTGGAGCCCATAACCCCTTCAGTGGCAGTAATTTGGCTTGAAACGGGGTCGGGTATGCTTACCATGAGGGGCTTTACCTAGGTAACTATGGTCATAGCACTTGGAACCACCTCCAAAGCGGAGAAACCCCTGACAGAACCGAGGTCAACTTCACATATGATTAATAGGGTATCCCGTCTTCAGCCGCTGAACCCCCTTCAGTGGAAGAAATTTTGCCGGAATCCGGGATGGAGGTGTTTGCCTTGAGCGGGCCTACTTGGAGAACGTCGGTGCCCACACTTTGGACCATCCTCAGGGCGGAGAAACTCCGGCAGAATTTGGGTCATTCTCAAACATGAATAATGGGGCACCTCAGTTCCGAGCCTTAAACATTCCTTCAGTGGGTGAAATATTGCCGGAAACGGGATCAAGGGTGTTGACCACACATGGGCGTGGGTAGGGGGTTTGGGGGTATGCACCCCCATACGTTGAAATACCCCCCCCAGAAATCAAAATACCCCCCCCCCTCCAGAAAATTTTTTTTTTGCTTTTTTAGCAATTTTTTGATGCCATTGGATAGTGCTTGATGAGAAACGTCGAAAAATGGTGTTTTTTCGCCATATGACCACTTTTAAGACCATTTTTTGACCTTTGAAAATTTCTTCACCCCCCCAGAAATTTTTTTAACCCCCCCAGAATTTCGATGCTGCCCACCTATGGTGTTGACCCTAATGAGTTGTACTTGGGGAACAGAGTTTCCGACACTTTGGATTATCATCAGGGCGAGTAAATCCCCGATGGAATCGGGGTCATCTTCACTCATGAAAATATGGTATATACTCCGTTTCCGAGCCCCTAAATTCCCCTTAAGTGGGAGACATTTTGCCAAAAACGAGGTTAACAGTGTTCACCCTGATCGGCCCTACTCGGGAACTCTGTTTCCGGCACTTTGGACTACCCCTAGGGCTGAGAAGCACTACGGAACGGTGGGCAAAACAATATACGTTTCCGTTTCCGGATTTTACCCATCGTTTTAATATCCGTTTGCAGATTTTACCCTCATTTTATGCCAATAGGCAGCGCAAAAAATATTGAAAGATTGTGGTTTGACTCAACTATCATCAATCCTTTGGTTTAATATCATAAATAATTTCTGATGCCCAAGAATCCCAGAATTCCGGTCATGCCACATACATATGTACATTCGTGAGATTCAAATGAATAGCCCAACAATTTTCCTTGACTGCACAATGTTTCCGTCTAAATCAGATACTTACGTTCATTTTGTAATAGCAAAGAAAAAATGCTCCGATGGAACAAAAAAGGGGAATATACTTGGGATTGTGAATTATCGAGGATGTTAAAGGAGGGGACTAGGAAAAATCTCCCTATGTTATATGCCAAAAATCGCAAAATATGTTAAAAACCAGACTTCCTCTAAACAATGCAAAAAATCGAAGTATATTCTGCGGCCTTTGAAAAATGTAAAAGTTTAGTAAACAATTGTTGTAGACATGTGTAAAAGAGTATCTACATAAGGTCTATTGCACGTCAGCTTCCGTATTTCCTATTGCTTTGAACCAACAATATCATCGATTGTCTTCAATGCATCAATATTTACTATTTCCTACAATGAGCTTAGCTACTGCTTCGCTGCTTTTTTCAATCAATTTTTTTGGTAATTTGAATTTGCTTGCACTTTGACACTTAGAATGGCTGTATCTGCTAAGTGATATGCTTAGTAATAATGAAATACGAACAACTTAATTATGATTTGTTAACAGCATTTCACTTTCAGTCACATTATTAAGCCACTCAAAGTTGAATGAAGTCTGCAAAAAGTTGCATTACGTAATATTGTAACTGCGAGAGTTACACGTGTAGGCGAACTTGCCTTAGCACTTCGCGATAGCCATAACATAGCCAATACTAGTAGCTATCGATGATAGTGCACTGTGGGCTATGCCTTCGGTCTTCCCATTATTTCCCCAAATTTTCAATAATAAAAAACATTTAGATACTTGTCCGGTAGCATAGAGAAATGTATGATAATAGTAATTGTTTCATGCATACCGCTTGTGTAATCGATAACATTTGATCTGAGATAAAAGCTTATCAGTATTACGTCAAATTAATCTTTGTTTAATTTACTGTAATGGTCCTTGAGGCCAGTGTACTTAACGTTGTAGGGTAGTCTGGCGTTTTGCTTTTTGTTAGCCAGTCGTACGTTGATATAGTCCGTACGTTTTCGTTTTCTTTCTGCTTGTTGTCCGGCTTCAGGCCGTGAATTCTTCGTTGAATTAAAATAGAGAAAACCAACCCAGTGGTTCCTGGTTATACCGAGGGTTAGGTCGGGCATCTACTCGTCGAGGATTTCTTCCCATTTTAGTGGGCTGATAGGTAAATTTCGTATGATCGTTTATTTTATTTGGAAATCATACTTTTTCTCTCAAGCCAAAAATTGATCAAAATTATTATTTAATCTTGAAGGATGATTGATCAGCATAGAGCTCGTTGTTGTTGTGTTCATAGTTCAGCGTGCTACACATATTAGGAACCAAAAACATTTCGAATCAGGTACTGATTGAAAATAAGTTAAATAAACAACTTGAGCTTGAGATAGGTCAACTGACCTTCGCGGCAAATTCCGAGACTAGGTAAGTAGCCTTAGGTCTTAGGGCGTAGCTGCTGAGATCACCCGACATAGAAGCAGCCAGCAATATTAGGGCTGAGGGGATCGAAGCCGGTAAGGTCTCTAAGGGTCCAAAGATCGAAAGCCATTCAGAGCCGCGCGATCGGGGCCAGCACTAAGCGCAGACTTTAGTACCTACTTACCTAGGTAAATCTCGAAGGTAATGCTAGCCTCGCCCGTATCGCTCTTTTAGATACAGGGCAGCTACATTTACAATATGCTTTTAAGATATTATGTCAATCAGAGAAAATTATTCTAAAATAATACGTTTTTTCAGAGACCGCAGAATATACTTCGATTTTTTGCATTGTTTAGAGATAGTCTGATTTTTAACATATTTTGCGATTTTTGGCAAATAACACAGGGAGATTTTTCCTAGTCCCTCCTTTTACATCCTCGATAATTCACAATCCCAAGTATATTCCCCTTTTTGTTCCATCGAGCATTTTTCTTTGCTAGTACCCTACTTTTAATTAGCAAGATTTGGAAATACAATACTAGATTTCATTTACTGTGCGGTTCTTCTAATAATTGAATGGTTTAAACTTTACAAAGCTACTAGTTGTAGAAGAAACAAACATTCTGATTAGTAATTCTTATGTTACGTAGAACATCCTGTAAAGAAATATGCTTCCAAAACTTTCTAGAGCTAAACTTAATTTACATTTTAAACTTTACACAGGAGTGTAAAAATTTTTAGTAGGATTAATATTTTCGATATTGCTCTGATATAACGATCAGCATTTATTGAGAAATGAAACCTCTATAATGTTCTAAGAACAAATTAACATTAGATGTTAATCACTTTTCACTACTCTTCATGCGCCCCTAGCAGACGTATCACATCTGTTTCCATATATATTTTACGACTTTAGGGAAAAAATAAGTTACTGTGAGGCTCTAGAATGAAGCTTATTTTATAGTGTAAACTTTACACTAGCAACGAGTGTAAAGAAGATTTTAGTCGGATTTGTAAATTCGATATTACTCGGATATTACGATCAACATTCATGAAAAAATTACGTCTCCATAACGGTCTAATGACAAATAGACACAGATGTATACCACTTTACATCACTCTTGAGTGTAAACAAGCGCGCCAAGCTGACGTCCCTTATTTAATTCCATGTAAATTTTCAGATTTCGGCAAAAAATTTAGGATTTTGCAAAGCTCTAGAACGAAGATAAACCACTGTACATCACTGTTGAGTTTAAAGAAATGCGCCCAGCTGACGTCCCTTATTTGATTCCATGTAAATTTTCAGATTTCGGCAAAAAATTCAGGTTTTCGCAAAGCTCTAGAACGAAGATTAATTAGCAGTGTAAAATTTATACAACCGCCTAGTGTAAAGAGGATTTTATTCCGATTTGTAAATCTGATATTACTCGGATATTTTTATCAACATTTATGAAAAAATTGCATGTCTACAATGGTCTGAGGACAAATAAACAATGAGTGTAAACTACTTTACATCACTGTTGGATGTAAACAAACGCGCCTACGTGACGTCTCATATTTGATTTTTTGAAAATTTCTAGACTCCAGGAAAAAAATTAGGTTTCTGGAATGCTCAAAAACTAAGATAAATACATATGTAGTGCAAACTTCATGTAAACACCTAGTGTAGATAAGATTTTGGTCAGATTCGTAATTTTGATATTGTTCCGATAGTAGGATTAATTTTGATGAAAATAATTGAGTCTCCATAATGTTCTATAGGCAAACTAACAATAGGTGTAAACCACTTTACAACACTGTAGAGTGTAAACATATGCGCCAGACTGGCATATCAAATTTGGTTCCTGGTCCATTTCTAGACTTGATAATCGTGTCCCTGACTCAGAACCGGAGAAGCAGGCAGAAAAACAAGACGGAAACGCATTTTAAACACCAAATTTTTGACTTTACACTCGCTAAATATTAATGTATAGACAATTTGCTTTGACATGCACCCGATATAAAGCACTTTATTTTTATTCCATTGGACTTATCCCGACTTCTGAACGGAGAAAGTGGCGAACAAAAAACGCAACAAAAACGTATTTTCCATCATTTAGAACACTGTAAGCTTTAAAATTCCGCACCGAACTCCCAATTGAGTTTAAAAAATTCGGTTTGGTACAATTTGTAGCTTATAAATCGTAGTACAATCCTGTGTGCCAATATTCTCTTGCAAAAATTATTTGGTATGATTTATCAATCAAAATTCGGAAAAAAACGTGTTTTTTCGCCTATTTTTTACCTCTGATTTCGAACTTTACACCCCTATAAATAACTTAATATTGCGTTTTTTGAATGCGGTTTGCTGCGATGTGTAGCCCCTGAAAGGCACTCTATTACTGCTGTATTCAAGTTACACTGACTCATAAGCGGAAAATTTTGGCAGAGCTATCTTAGTTAAAATCCGTTTTTTACACCATCAGCTAGAGTGTAAACTTTAAAACCCAGGATCTAACTCACCATAGAGCTTAAAAGACTTTGCTTATATGCAGAATGTAGCCCTTGATCCGCTCTACATTTCTGGCTGAGAACATTTTAAAAAACTCATAACCGGAGTTAGTATCAGACATAAGCAGGTTGAAAACTCGACCAAAATATGCTTTTTAACCCTCAGATTTTCGCACTCTTTACACTCCCATTCGAGAACTAATGCGAATTTAACAAACAAAGAAAAGGAATCTGGAACATCCCTTCCTCTACATAATCTGTGCCATTAATTTATCTGAGGAGTCAATACTGAGTTGTCCACATGCCGTCTAAAAAACCTCCCAAAATTCATCCCATGTTTTGACGTTACACAAAAACTTTACACCTTCTTTACACAGTCAGTTTTGAGTTTCAAGAAAAACAAAAAAACACGGTCAGCAAATTTTTTATTATCTATCTTTTAAAAAAAACCGCACCTTCCAGAAGTGTCCCGTTATAGCTGTAGGGGTGCACAGGTGTTAGGGGTACCCAAGTATATTATAGGTACGCGCTAACGCGCTACCTTTGATTAATTAAACCAAAAAATGCCATAAAACGGCCGCGCCAAACGGCAGCGCTAAAGGAGCAGCGCCAAAATATCCTTGCGCCAAATTGCAAAATTGGCTGTGCCAAAACGGCTATGCCAAAAGCCGCGCCACACGTGCTATAGTCCGATCCATTCGTTATGCTCTTATAAGAAATAATTGCTCTGAACTCTTCTTATTGATCTTTCAGATGCTTTGCTTGACTAATGAAGCATCTAGCCGATTGCTTTGACAACCTAGCCCGTAAAATATTCTTCTACAATAATAAGTTGTAAAGCTAAAATGGGCGGTTTGTAATTAACTAGACTATAGATGGCGACAGCATTAGTCTGATACATCATTATCATAATCTGTCGGCTGACTGTTGATGAAAATCATATATCTCCAAAAGTTAATCCAAATAAACTATATCAGCAGGTTTAAGCATTTGCATAATAAACTAGTGATCAGAATTAACTGTAACAAGAGAACTAAATTCCAGCATTTCAGAGTAGGCACCAGGGCAGTGTTGCCAGGTTGGCCGAAAATCGGCCAAAATTGGCCGATTTTCAGGCTTGATGTCCGATTTTGGCCGGTTGAAAGTCTTGGCCGATTTTGATGGCCGATTTTTTTAACAGTTTGGCCGAATTTGGCCGATCATAAAATTTTTCTGAATAAGGAAGGTTGTTGCTATGCTGCGTATTATTGTTTATGTCTACTTACTGTAAGAAGAAGGCACAAAACAAAAATTACAACAATTTACAAAAGAACAACAAACCAGCAAGGACTGTGGACTCGAGTCCGCCCTTCCGGCCCGGCACCCACCCACCCAGCCCAGGTTTCCTTCATTCATCCCCCACACCCAATTTCCTTCCCATTTCGTTCATGTATCTTCACAACACAACACATTAATCAAATCAAACCACTCCTTATGTCGTGTCATTCGTGTCTGCTTAGTCTGATGGGGCATCACTTATCCGCCCCCCGGGGGCGGATAATTTTTATTATCCGCCCCCCGGGGGCGAATAATTTTTTATTATTCGCCCCCGGACTCACCGTCCCCGAACCTATCAGAAATGAGTGTTTTTAAGAAAATCGGTGAGAACCATTTATTAGATAAAAGTTTCCATATATTTACCATTACGGGGGCGAATAATAAAAAATTATTGCCCCTGGGGGGCGAATAACAAAAAATTATCCGCCCCCGGGGGGCGGATAAGTGATGCCGTCTGATGGTGTACGTTGTCACTCGCTATTGGTTTCCTACACACGTTAACTGATTGCCGCTTTTAAGGACTCAACTATGCCATCACCGGTTAAAAAGAAACGCAAATCCGGATCTCATACATTTGTCAAATCTTGGCTTCGGGAACCAATTTTCAAATCGTGGCTAATAGAAGGCAAAGATGGTTCTGCTCACTGTAAAGTATGTTCTGCTAATCTACGCCCAAAACACGATGCTCTTGTTGTACATATTAAGTCGGTCAAGCACATTAAAGCTGTTAGTGACTTTGAAAGTTGCCAACAAACACATTCATTGACGAGTTCTACTGGATTTACACATCGAAAAGAGCAGAGCTCTGCTGAAGTAGTTAAGAAAGCTGAATTGAACTTAGCAGTATTTATCGTCGAACATTCCTCTATACTCACTATTGATCATCTCAGCGAAATGTTGAAGCGGTTATTGCCAAATGATTCGGTTGTTGGAAATATAAAGGTGAATAGGCGCAATCATACTTACCTACATCTTCAAAAATACAGGGTGGCCCTTTTATTTAAGTATAACCGATTTTATTATAACACAACTTAGGCAGCTTCTAAATGCCCTACCTCCAGCTTTAACTGATATTGATCTCGATAAGGCCATATCTGAATACAACGTGCTTGTGAAGAATGAATGGAAGTCAGCACTGCAAAATGATCCGGCTCTGTTTTGGGCCGAAGTCATTGAAGATGACAATAGCAATGGTGTTCTTCCGCGCTTTCAAAACATTACCTCATTTGCAATGTCTGCTTTAAGTTTGCCTTTTTCTAATGCTAGTGTTGAACGAGCTTTTTCTGTATTAAACTTGCTGAAGACTAAACTAAGAAATCGCTTAGATGTCAAGACTACTGATGCTTTATTACGTGTTCGTTTTTTGCTATGCTGGAAGGGTGAGGATTGTTGCAGCTTTACTGTTACCAAAACCATGCTTCAATTGTTTAAAAATACAATGTACAGTCCTATAATTTGTGATGATGATATCGTGTGCCTTAATGAACCGTTCTTAGATTCGGGTGATACTTTGTTGAATGTTCAAAATGCGTTTAATGTAGTAGATATTTCACCCAGTAGTTGATTTGAATAAATTTTATCCGTTTTCTTATTTTTCAACTATATATACATAGTTTGGCCGATTTTGGCCGGAATTTACCTTTGCTCTTGGCCGATTTTGGCCGGTTGTAAATGTCGATTTGGCCGATTTGCCTTTTCAGAGCTGGCAACACTGCACCAGGGTTGCCAGGTGCAGGAGAATTCTCCTGAATTTAGGAGAATCTAAAATTTTCAGGAGCAGGAGCAGGAGAATGGGCTTTTCAGGAGAAATTTCAGGAGAAGTTGTAAACATGCAGGAGAATGCAGGAGAATTTTAAAATGTCAGGAGAATTCAGTGGAATCCTGAAAATCTAGGAGAATTCAGGAGAATTGTCGGAGTTTTTGAAGAATATGGTGTGAACCGATTTTGCGCCATTCCGGCAGAACTGCTATACAATTGCGCAAAAACGATACTTTGTGTCACTAAAAGACGCGGAAAAAAATAATAAATCAAATCCATACAAAACTTACAGAGTTACGGTACTTCAAACATCATACTTCGACATTCACCATTTTGAGCCACTTTATGGAATTTTACCAGTTTATCAAAGGTTTCCAATTTTTTTTAATTAATATTTTCCTGGCATTTTCAAGGTTGCAGATTACAAAAAGTTAAGTTATACTGCGTGGAAACCAAGATTAAAGAAAATTTTTTTGTAATTTTTTGCCCAAATTTTAAAGAAATTTTTTTTAGTCTCACTATTTTTAGCATTGTTTACATCCAGTTAAAGATTTCTACTTAAATACGATTCAAACAGCATTTTTGGATCATCTTAAAGTTCCAACCATTTGAAGATTCAAACAGTGGAATCATGCCCGTAGCCAGGATTTCCTACAGAGGGCTGCTCAAGGGACCTAATATATAAAGCAGTGACGCTTAAAATAGCATACTTGACGCAGTAATAATCAGACCCTACGTGTATTACATAATATTTTATTGACTAAAGCAATGCAACACGTCTAAAATCTCAATGACTTCTTCTGTATCAATCTTTCCAGCTTCATCAAAATGAATGGCCAATATGGCCAAGTTAGATAGCCGATCTGTAGTCATGCTTTGCCTCATTGTCGATAAAAATACGACCCAATGCACTAAACGATCGCTCTGCTGTTGCTGTAGTTACCGGCAGTGTCTAGACTATCTGTCCTGGGTTAGACGATCTGACTAAAATACAGAGTAGGGACACATCGTAAATTAACAAGTTTTTCAGGCTGAGAGGAAGGCTTTTTGGAGAAAACATGTAAGCTTGTAAGCCAACACTAGCGGTCTGTGATAACAGTACCACAGAATTAGATCAATAGCATTAGCATAATACAATATAAATACTCGTATAAGAGCTGCTGTAATATGATTATTTTCATGTTTAGGCTTAGGCAAGGCATGCCATATCTGGCAAACATAAAAGCTTGTGAATCTACACAAGCGTAGTCCAAACATGATTGCACGTTTATACCTAACCAATAAATAAAGCTGTCTGCCATAAAGGCTCCCATACAAGTTCCTGACTCACGAGCTCAATGTATAGCATACTTAGGTGAGTTGAATTTCAAATGTGGTTCCGCGTCTTATGAATTGTACGTTTCAGTTAAAAACCATCCAAAAAGCTTGTTTCGCAAATAATTCCAACGTGCCCTTACTCTGTGTTCCAGACGAAGTTTCTTGACTACTATCATTCACTCCTCGTCCTGCGGCACACTGGCGATGGGAACGTTCTCCAATTCAGTGCATTCCACGTTGTTGGTAGAAGGCTCAGATACCCTCAATATCCGCTTCTCTAAGGTAATAAACCGGAACGATTCTCCCAGGCCGCGCTTCATTTGCTAAAGATAGATTCAATTAACATACCAGCATCAACAAATATGCAGTGCGCGTGTTAAACTTTGTCATATCAGAGTTCTAGGACTCAGAAGTCGGTTCTGACTTCTGAGTAGGAGTGAGAGACCAATTTTACATTATCTTTAGTTTTTACTGCTCTGTTGAAAAGCACTGCTCGTTTAAAAATTTCTGCGAGAAAATCTTAGGCTTTAGCTAGAAAGAACGACTGAAAAAACCTCATTGGTCTGAAAAGGACGCCATAAAATGGGAAAAAACATGGTTATTGGTTATCATTTCAAATCTGCAAAAACAATCGAACATACAATACAGTATTTAGGCACTCAGTCCACACAAGCTGACCAGCTGTATATTCTACCTGCTATCGTTAAAGTCTTTCACGATTTCATGCCAATTCTGTGTATAAAAATCGTGCTACGAATGTCTAAAAAATTAGATTTCTTTCCAGGGGGGGCTGCAGCCCCCTGCTCCCCCTTCCCTACGGGCCTGAGTGGAATGCATAATAACATGTACCCAACTTAGGTCGACCTTAAGCATCTATACATCGACCTGAGCATCTATACATCGACCTAAGCATCTATACGTTGACCTAAGCATCCATACCTCAACCTAAGCGCGGAGCGACTCACCTAAGCTGGAGCAACCTCGACCTAAGCAGCCGAAAACACCTTCTCAGGATAAATCCAAGCCTAAGCTCTAAGCTGCCATTTAGGCAGAAACTTGAATTTTCACATTATCTAGGACAGAAAGAACATGCAAAAAATTGTTTTTTCAAATTAAAAATTTTCAAACAAAATTTTTTACCGTTAAATAAAAGTTATTTTTTTGTAATCAGCGAGCTTTTGAAAATGTCAGATACATATGTTTTCAGCCCAAATTCGGAACATTTTTGGTAGACTGTAAAATACCTCACTTTAATGTAGCTAATCCTGAGTAACTCTATCTTCACCAATATTGGTCCGTTTTTCATGAAATTTTTTTCCGCACTTTCTTTATGCATGTCCTCCTCATTTCAATAAATATTGTTCCTTTCCACGACATCTGCAAGTTTTCCGTTCACACCATATAGTAAAGTTTAGCCAATTTTAAAAAACTTAAACAGCAAGTTATAATCGATTATCATACATTAACCTTCTTACTGTAATTAATGTAGTCAGTTAGTTGTATATAATTTTATACTCAGATCTTTCACATTAAGAATTTATTTCGTTCATAGAGTTAAGACCTAAGTGTTAAGTTATAACTAAATCCAAATAAGTTTCTGCGGCTTCCGCAGTAAATCATTCATTCATTCATTTATTTATTCACTTAATATCACGAAGAATATATATAACATTATATATAACATTAGCCTTTTCTATTATCATGTCGTCAAGCTCTTTCCTTTCAAGGATTTCTTCACAATTAATTCAAACTCAAATCGAGCAGCAAATTCTTGTAAATTTCTCGTCAATCATGTAAATAAAAATTGCAGAAAATTTGATTTTTGCAATCGAATAATTCCTATCTGGAACTCTCTACCTGAACAGATTATAAGTGCTCCTAAATAGACACGTTTTTCTGACTAAACTTAAAAGATTAAACCTTTTCTAAATTTCTTAAAGGGGCGTAAGTAAGAGCAGTTTTTCCTATTGCCTTTACGTTTACTCCTGCTTCGTCATACTTAATTTGTTTTGTCTTTCATGTATTTTCATTTTCGTTCATTCGTCTTTATCCATGTATGTTAATATTTTCCTTTCGACTTAGCGAATAAATTGTTGTTGTTGTTGTTAAGTGCAGAAATACATAGCTTGACACACCGCTTCCAATTGCTTTTATCAGTTTCATAGACGTTTGCAAAGCGCCTATAAACATTTTTTTTGGTATATTTTGAAATGCAAGTGATTCGTGCTTGCTACTGAAGTAAATACAATTAGTAATAAAGTATTATTTATTTTTTTCAAAAGACATTGCAAACAAGGCTCTTTTAGAAATTTTTGATGATCTAAGTGCAACTGAAAATTGGCGGTCACTGTTTTAAGCACAGAAACTGTTTTTTCAAATAATGTGCTTTGTTAATACGTGACCTTCTTTGGCTTCGGCCCTTGAACAGTATATGTAAAATTATCTGTTCTCTGTTCAGGATAGCCTGGACTAGTGCCTTTGTATAATATATTAGTGTAGATATATGTTATAATTTAAATTTCCTATGTCGAAAGAAACTGTCCATTGTAAATGTTAGCCTGCGGGCGATTCCAGTGGGTGAAATTAAATCCACAGCACAAAAACGGTGCTAAGAAAAAAATAAGTTAAGAAATCGCTTTATTGTGCCATTCAGTTGATGCTGTGATCACTGTTTGTTATGCCTTTATCTTATGAATATATCTCTTTCTAGCTTTAAGCCATCAAAACAGATGTTGTTGCGCTTTACGGATTCTATTTACATAGACCAAAATGTAGCTGCTGATGAAGATCAGGAATCTGTTATTGAATGTTTGTCAGCTGTTGATGTTGAATAAAATGTGTTATACTTTGTGGTGCAGCATTAGTCTTCCATTATTTTTGCATCTGCCTGTGATAATGCAGATATGCCCCATGAGCTTTTTTTGTAGAGAGAATTGCTCATTATTTCAGCCTTGAGTGTCCTTAGGAATAACAGGCAAGAGATCAGAATAAAATAGTTGGGTCAACCAAGGTAAATTGGCCTGAGCATGCTTGGATATGCATGTGTACATACAATTGCAGATATGCTGTACAGCCTTTCCTGCAAAATATGAGCCAGGAAAATTTTCTAGGAGAATCAAAATATTTTCAGGAGAATTGCATGAGAATTTTTCCCCAACTTTACCTCTGTGCAGGAGAATCTTGAATTTTGGGACCTGGCAACACTGGTAGGCACAAAAGAGATAGATTGAACTAGGGGTTGGTCTTTTCACCCGCAAGCAACCTGCATGATTAAGAGAAGCCGCCAACCTGCAGAATCCAATCCGTCAGAACCCGTGCATGTCAGTGGCCTTTTTGACTAATTTTTTTTGAAATAATTTTTAATGTTTACCTTAAAATTACCTTTAAGAGACAGAAGTAGAAATTTTATCTGCTTCAAGAGAATACATATACTTGGCGAAAGAATGACGATGCATTAAACAAAATAAGAAGGACGATTCAAATATATACCTGCCAAACGAAAGACGTAAGTAGTCAACCGACACATAAAATGCATAAATGCAAAGAATTAAAGAAAGTCGAAGATAGCGGGTGAGAAGGCTGTGAATTGCGATTATTTATGCCCCTGGGATAAGTTCTTCTAACCTATTGCGAAAAATATACCTATAGATGCACTAATAACTTGCGCAGGTAGAGAATTCTAAATCGAGATTATCGATTACAAAAATCAAATTTTCTGCAATTCGTATCAGCTCGATAACATAAAACTTGCACAAATTCCCTCTGATCAATTCAAATAAAAATTTAATCTGAGAAAATGGTCAGTAAGGCAGGATTTAGTGCCTCATAATAGAAAACGCCAAAGTAAGGTCGCTCTATAGACGCCCTAATTTAAGTTGATACTGGTTTGGTGCACGGCAGTGCACTGAACCAAGCCTTTGGTGTACTCTATACAGTAATCTGTATGTTGATTCAAATTGTGCGAAGGTATGTACCTGCTAATTCTGTTGACGTATTTAAGTTCGACTACGATAATATATCCAATCACTCTGTTACGCTTTTTATTATTGTGTTGTACATTATTATCTATTTGTTCTGCAAATCAGTGATTGTTTCACCTTGAATTGCTATGTATTCCTATCACTCTGTTACAATTTTGATTGTGCCACATTATTTTCTAATTGTCCACAAAATGTTTGTTATGATCATTATTAATGTTTTTTTCGATTTCGGAAAACTGATTTACTTATCACAGTAGCACTGAGATTTTCCCTTGCTCGGCAGAGTAGGAACAAATTTTGAATAGTTTGCCCAGGGAGCGAGCCAAGAAATCAAATGCTACAGTAATAAGAAAATCTGTTTGCCGAGCAAATTGCATGCGCTTAGGAAAGACGGATTAAATTTGAACTTCATACACATACATTAGGTAGGTAGGTAGGTATGGATGTATTTATACATATCTATGTACATATAAATACTACCTAACATAGGTAGGTATACCTATTAGGGATGTGCCAATACTCGCTTTTTTTTGGAAATGACCAATTCCGATTCGATTCCGATTCTTCAAATCTCAGAAAAGCCGATTCCGATCCCGATGCCGATTCTGCAAATCTCAAGACAGCCGATTCCGATTCGATTTCGATTCCAAAATAACAGGAATCGGCCGATTCCGATTCCGGTTCCGATTCTTGCGACAAACATGTTAAATATATAGGTAGCTAATCAGTGTTTTATTTGTACAAGGTCCGTTTGTACATGTACAAAGATGGTCCCCAAAAGTCTTTGTACATTTTGTACATGCAAATTTTTGTGCTATAATATAGTTCAGTAGCGATTTTAACAAAGTTTTCGATCTTTGGTAGTGTATTTATCTAATTTCTGGGTTTCTGGCGACAAAAGTTACTAAAAATTGTCTCAAAAGCACCGAAAAATTTGACATTTTTCCATCCTAAATGCAAATTCTGCCATTTTAAAGATATGTAGGTTATATGTAGGACTAACAATTACTCATTTCAGCGCGAAGCGCCGAAAATTTTGCTAATTTTACACCTTTTTACAGTCTTTGTCTTCCCAACTATCTTTGTAAATTTTGTACACACAAATTTTTGGGTACTACTATATGGTACAGTAGCGATTTTAGTGTGAAAAAACAGAGTTGTTCGACTTTTGTTAGTGTTTTAGCTCATTTCTGGGTCTCTAAGGGCAAAAATCACTAAGAATCGTCTTAAAACGGCGCGAAGCGTCGAAAAAGTTGACATTCTTCCTTTTGAAATGCAATTTCTGCCACTCTAAAGATATATAGAACACACAATTACTCATTTCGGCGCGAAGCGCGAAAATTTTGCGAATTTCAGACCTTTTTTGCAATTTTTGTCTTCCCAAAAATCTTTGTACATGTATATACAAAGATTGTGCCACAAAGTCTTTGCACATTTTGTACACACAAATTTTTGGGTACTATGATATAGTACAATAGCGAATTTAGTGTGGTAAAAATAGAGTTGTTTGTTCGACCTTTGGTAGTGTATTTTGGCTAATTCCTGCTTTTATGAGGGCAAAAATAATTGAGAATCGTCCTAAAACTGCGTGGAGCGCCGAAAAAATTTGACATTTTTCCTTTCAAAATGCGATTTCTGCTATTATAGGATACACAATTACTCATTTCGGCGCGAAGCACCGAAAATCTTTGCGAATTTCAGACCTTTTTTTGCAGTTTTTGTCTTCCCAAAAATCTTTGTGCATGTACAAAGACGGTCCGAAAAAGTCTTTGTACATCGGGAAAAATGTTCGCCAAATACAAAAAACCGGTGCTTCCAGGTAGCCAAAAAAGTCGCGGGAAAAATTTGAGAAATTATGGTCACTGATGGCCAAAAATCATTGCAAATTGCATATCCATTCTTTATCTCGCCAAATATTTTTGGCCAATTGGGTTGCGGCCGCCTCCCCCGCCCCCTTAAACCCGCCCCTGGTGGGAAGAGAAGCGATCAACCTACCTGCTAATGTCGACTTTAGCAAGAAAATATTTGGCAGCCCCAGCTAAGAGCGTCCCATCGTAGTAATTGTTTAGTGGCGCTGGAATAATATACGATCCGCTAAGAAATAGATTACAAGGCAAAAAGGCTGAAAAACTATTATTCCTAAAATATGATCTGCCCTAAATTAAATTTCAGTATTAGACATTAGTATGCATATGACGTTCAGATGAATAAAAACTTGACCATTACCCGCACGATCTGCTTCTTGTCATAAATGTGGCGTAGCATTGGGTTACCAGTACTTTACTACCAGGGAAAAATTGCTTATTTTTACGTTTTAAAGCATGAAGTAGTATTTCCCTTATTTTAATTCTGCTATAATTAAAATAAAAAGGAATCGAATCGATAATTGGACCATTTTTAGCCGATTCCGATACGATTCCGATTCTTAAAAACCTAGGAATACCGATTCCGATTCCGATGCCGATTCTCCGAAATTTATTATCGCCGATTCCGATTCCGATTCGATCCCACGAAAAATGACCGATTCCAACCGATTCCGATTCCGATTCCGATTAATCGGAACATCCCTAATACCTATAATCCGTTTCATTTAGCTTTACCATTTTTGAAAAAATTTAAAGTCCTTACAAAAGTGGTTTAAACCAGCACTGTAATTATATTCTAATTATATTCTACATTATATTGATTCATGGGGAGACATTTGCCTATCGTAAAGTCACACGTATCCAAACCAACGATTGCAGACCACTTTTGTAGCCTTGCGGATTAACCCCTCCGTTTACGGTGTCCCATGCCGGAGGCATAATGAATCACATTCGTGGCCTTTTTTCTGTTCTACCTTTTCCCATGTGTCCAAAACTTTGTCTAGCCTCGTTTTGGCTTCAGTTACATCGTTTTTAATGGTTTAGCTCGGAAGAGGACTTATAGAGCAGATGAAATGGGCATTTTTTGGCAACGAGGGTTAAATTCAAGAAAAACCTCAAGGTTATGTGAAACAGACAAGACATATGTACTTACCTATACGGTAGCCATGTCGCCGGCACCAACTCGTTGATTTTAGCTAGCCAGTGTGTACATATAGTCTCTTTCACACAAGCATGTTGTTGTAGCTGTACGTTATCCGAATGGTTTCACAAAAAAAGATTTCTTAACATTAAATTCAAGCTTGAGCCTGTGCTTAACCCTCACGTTCCTGTGAACTAGGACAGTGTCCTAGCCGACCACTTTTTGCAATTTATTTCATTGTATGTTTTGTATGACTACAAAACTTTGTCTAGCCTCATTTTAGACCTAGTTACATCATTTGAAATATTTAGGCTAGTTAATAAAATTATACATCCTAAAAAATTAGCATATTTTCATGATTATCACGTAAAAACTTAACAAAAAAAGTTTTGGTTAATGATTAGTTCAAGATTAGTGGGCTTCTGCTTTTTAATCAGCTACTACAGTCCTAAAATAGTATTTTAGTCAACTAAAATATACTATATCTATTTATTTTATGCATGTCCACCTCATGCCAATGCTTAAGTATAGTAGCGGTTTTTTAGTTGTAAGTTCTTACAAAGTTACTCAAGCAAAAAATGACAAACATATTCGGAAAAAGCATAAAAAACCCCCAAATTAATATTAATATTTGCTATTTTGAGTGAGACTGAGTACATTTTAACTAGGCTAGGATGGCGTCCTAGCACAGGAACCTTTGACTTCAAAACATAAAAGGGTAATGCGAGGGTTAACTTCATTTGAATCCAACTATGTCCATTGCACAGAAAAACAAGATAAATTATAGATAATTCTGCACAGAAAGAGCTACAGAAAATTGTGACATATACATACATACTTTCAAATGCACATCAAAAACTTTTTGAGGAACCCTGCTACATATCACCACGAATGTTTACGCTTTAATAAGCTTCTAGAGCTTGTCAGGGTTATATCTTTAACACGTCAGTCCTATTTCCGCCCACGCACGACCGACATGTTAAACATATAAGCCTTAACGAGCTCTATCATCCTATGGAGCATATTGAAACGTAAACATTCGTGGCGAGCACTGTAGAATCTCTCGTACTTCCATTTTTGGGAGACTAGTCTCTCCCTATCCCGTTTCGTGAAATACTACAAGACAATAAGCAGACGGATTGCGGATCGCTTGATCTGAATCTAATAAAATTATAGTCTGCTGACATCTGTCAATGAAAATTTATGAAATTTTGTGACCAAAGTTCAGTGAAACTGGTAGGTACATACCTAGTTCAAAAGGTGTCTATGATTTTTGCTGATGTTAAGCATAAATATTAGCGATGCGTTCACATATTTCGAAGGAAAATTGAGGCATTACATATGTATGTACATTAGGTAGATATTTTAGATAGTGTACACGTGCCGTTTACACTTACGGCTAAAATTTCATGCTCGAGAAGGATAGAGTATTGTCAGAAACGCCAAAAAACGATGTTTTTTAACGCGTACTGGCCATTTTTGGGCCCAAAAAAGGCACTTTAGGTTTTCAACCCCCCCCCAGAATTAAAATACTGTGCATGTACGGTCCAGACTCATAAATCAGGGGTGCGAAGCGGAGCAACGTTTAAAGTATGGATGATTAGCCCAATTCTCTAGATTATCGTTTTCAGCTCCAGCAATTAACCCAAAAGTTGCTTGAAGAAGCATAATTACACGAGATAACATGATTATAATATAATTTCTCGCGTTTTTTGCATAAATTTTACAGTTCTTTCGTTTGTATCATCATGTTTTATTCTTGACTTGCCCGATCGGCAGTGGGCTAGCTGGGGATGGGTGGCTGGTTCCCAAAATTTTAGAGGTATGCGTGTATTTTACTAGGGTCTCAGGCAGGAAAAATGAAGTGTTTTTAAAGCTCATCTGAAAGACGTTCAAATAGATTATAGCACCCTTTTTAACTAATCAGCTGATATTTTCGGGCGCCTTGCGCCTATTCGTTCAAATACAGCATACGTTTTAAATATAATCCAGAGTTATATGTATTTTTAGAAATTTTTTTAATGCTTAGATCTTGCTGCGGAAAGCTCAGAACTACCATTATTTTGCATATTTACGAGCACATAGTTGTTGACATACATGATCTTGGGAGGGGGTAGGGGGTGTCTCCCAGAAAAATTTTCACCCCTCCCTGCTTGCTGGAAATTTTTTCACCTCTCCACAACATCCGCGATGTTTCAAAACTCCAAAACTTTTCTGAAATTAGTAGAAAAGCTTTTTTTAAACGTTTTCAGCTATACATTCATACCTGGGCGTGGGGAGGGTTTGGGGTATGCACTTCCCCCGTGAAACCAAAATACCCCCAGAATTCAATTTTGAAATTTTTTGGTTTATTTTCTCAATTTTTTGATTCCAATGGATAGTGCTCGAAGAGGAACTTCGAAAAATAGTATTTTTCGCTATAACACCATTTTTAAGGCAATTTTTTGACCTTTTAAAAAATCTTGCACCCTCAGAATTTTGGTGCTGCCCTTCTATGCATCCATTCCCTCAAAAGTATCAAATTTTTGTCGCTTCTCGCCACATACTCTTGTTTTGACTATATTTTGTTCATTTCGCTCGGCTTTTTTGGAGTTTTTCAAAATTTTTTTTAGGTTTTATTGATCTAGAAAGAGAGCATCAGAAACGACGAAAAACGATGTCTTTTGACGTGTACCCACTGGTTTTGGGCCCTGAAAAGCACTTTAAAAATTCACTGAAGCTCAGAATTCCCATGCTGTGCATGTCTGGTTGTTGAGATATTCGACTTCAAAATTTTTGTCCCCTTAAATGCAGAAGGTCTGCTACCCTCTGCCGATCTGTGCTGTGGCCAAACCCTTCACAACCACTCCGTCGTTGCTCTGGGCCTGTCGTTGTTCAGTGGATAGCGTGCTCGGTTTGAGTGCAAGAGATCTTAGGTACAATCCTTGCTAGAGTCAGTTCACTAGCGGACCCAGGAAAAATTGGGTGGGGGGTCCGAAAGTTTGAAGTTAGATATCTCGAGAACCTTCAAGAGATACGCGAAAATTGGAGGTCGTTTTGAACGTATCTCAAGCGAGCTCTATACGATGGAGACAAATTTAAAAATATAATTTCAAAAATTTTTTACCTTACTCAATATTGATATGAAGAAAATTGATCTATTAAGCTATCTGCACAACCGATTTCTCATAATTCAATTCACAAGTAGTTTCTTATCTCCTGTCTTTGTATTTAATCCATATGCTTTACAGAGAGAGGTTGAATGATTGGGCGTGAAGCGCCGAAAAAATGATATATTCTGTAAGACAAGCTCAAATTTGAGAAAAAATTTCATGTTTTCAATGTCATAACTCAAATTTTAAGTGTTTGGAATGAATTAGAAGGCAAAACCATAGCTGAAGAAAGAATCAAGCCCACTGCACTGGGAAAAATTGACATGCTCTCTATGTCTAACTCAGATTTGAGTGATTTTTAGCGGTTTAGACGACAGAACCACACATAAAAAATCCGCGCGAAGTGCCGGAAAATTTTGAGTTTACATAACTCAAAAACACGCTAAAAACATATATTGACGGTGTTTCAGACGCGTTTTGTCAATTTTTCATTTTTCCCTTCAGGGACCCTTGGAAGAAACAAATTTTATTTTTCATTTCGGGAAGAGGCCCGTGTTTTTTGTAAAGGCCCCTTTGTACATGTACAAAGATGGTCCACAAAAGTCTTTGTACATTTTTTACATTCAGAATTTGAGGTGCTATAATATGATATAGTAGCGTTTACGGTATTGTAAAACAGGATTCTTCGACCTTTAGTACCTTTTTTAGCTGTCTGATGACAAAAAATGATGAAAATTGTCTCAAAACGGCGCATAAACCGAAAAATTTTGTATCTTTGCTTTCAAAATGCAGTTTCAGCCGTTATACAATTACTATTTCGGGCGCTAAGCGTCGAAAATTTTCAGGAATTTTAGACTTATTTTCACAGTTTTTGTCTTCCCAAAAATTTTTGTTCATGTACTAAACGATTACATGACAGTTAATCGCCAACAATTAATCGCGAGAACAGTTAATCGTGCACACAATTAATCGTGGGTCTATTTAATCGTAAACAACCAAGCGCCATCAAAAGCATGTAAAAAATGAATACTGGTATGAAAAATATAAAAAGGTGTGTAAAAAGGGAAGCAGTGGATGTGAAAGCTTAGCTTATTAACATACATGCACAGAATAGAATTCTGGGGGGTAAAATTTTGAGGTGTCTTTTGGCCTAAAAATAGTGGGTACGCGTAAAAAAACAGCGTTTCTCGGCGTTTCTTACGATGCTCTATCTTTCTAGAGCATAACAGCACAAGAAAATTCAAAAAAAGTCAAAAAAGTCGAATAAATTGAAGAAAAATGTATTTAAAACATGAGTTTATGGCGCGAAGCGCCAAAAATGTGACACTTTTGAGCAAATAGATAGCTAGAAACGCTTAAAAATCACCTATTCTGTAAATTTTCATGAAATTTCTGCATAATTTCGAAAAATCGCGAATTCTGGGGGAGTTTAAATTTTTCTGGGGTAGGGGTGAAACCCCCTAAACAAATGGAAACAAATATAGTCAAAACGTGAGAATATGGCGCGAAGCGTCGAGAATATTACACCTTCAAGAATATTGATTGCTAAAAACGCTTCACAATCATCACTCCACAGTTTGGAAATTTTCAAGGCGATATGATTAGAACCAAAGTAAAAACGAAATGATGATTGAATAGTATTTGGCCGGCCAACAGCCTTCCATTGGAAGGAAAATATAGAGATTATACAGCTCGTATTCAAAGAATTGTGAATAGCTACGGAGAGCTGGATATTACTTATTATTTGCGTGGCTTGTCACAAAGTTTCAATTTTTAGAAAAACTCAGAGTATTTTGCAACGACATTTTTTGTTTCAGGTAAAGTATTGTTTTTACTATAAATACATACATAGAAGTATATAAGGCGATTACATGTTCCGGCGATTAATAGTTAAGGCGATTAATTGTTCGGCGATTAATTGTCCACGATTAATTGTACGCGATTAATTGTTGGCGATTAATTGTCTGCACACCACATAAACGGTTCCGAAAAGTCTTTGTACATCGAAAAAGATTTGCCCAATACGAAAAAACCGTGATGGGGCGGGGCACTCGCCTAGTGGGCAGGTCACACGTTTACATTACTCGACTATGCCTTGGACACAAAAAATGCAAGAAACACCCTCGCTTTTACGGCTGAAGGATCTGGGGGCACGCTCAAACGCCGCCAGCGGGACCACACCTGCGTGGGGGTTTGGGGGGTATGCACTCCCCCCAGAAAACAAAATACCCCCCCCCAGAAATCAAAATACCCCCCCAGAATTCAGTTTTTGAAAATTTTTTCTTTTTTTTCGCAATATTTTGATGCCAATGGATAGTGCTTGATGAGAAACGTCGAAAAATGGTGTTTATATCGCCATACCAACATTTTTAGGGCCATTTTTCGACCTTCAAAAAAATCTTGCACCCCCCCAGAATTTTCTTGCTGCCCACGTATGAGCGGGACCTAAGGCGGAGCCTCCGAAAATTTGGTAAAATGAAATGCTGAAATGTGACATTGAAACTTTCACGAAATGAGCCGAATTATGGTTCTAAACTAAGCTTAGCTCCTTCATACGTACAAATTATCACAGACTCTAGCTTTGAAATGCGTTCTGAACTGAAAACGAAACGAATCGAAAAATTGTTAATAACCGGCACACACCTGTAACACGATGTCCAACCAGCGTTTAGAGTCTTAATCGATAAATAGTATAGTACATTAAATCACTAAATTGGAAGTGAAGCACTGGAATATTTTGGCTGCTCCAAATACAATGCTGGAACACTGTCACCAAAGTAATGTTGAATCGGCGCAAAATGCCGAAAATTTTGACGTTTTTGCGTTTTTAGCTCAATTTTGGGCGCATTCCTATGTACGTACGTCTGCTGCTCGAAAAATTTTCGAAAATGGTAGTTGGGCGGCCGCCCCCCGCTCCCCCTGGATTTGCGCCTGAATCAGTTTGTTTGTCATAAACCGCAACGTCTAAAATCATGTTGACCAACTAATCGTTTCCCTATTGCTGGATAGTTCAAAGCATCGTTTTTACACTTAGATGTCCGCGTGCATCGAAATTTATTTTGTTTAAGGACAATATGCTATGATGACCGCCAGTATTGTGTCATTTGTATTCGTTATATTTTTTATTTTACATATGTGTTGCAAATATGATACATAACTTACGTTTCATATTTGCACCACATAAGATGTAAGTACGTATCTACCTCCTTTTTCAGGGAATCTACTATGTTATTTTGATCGCTTTTACGGATTTTGGGCCAAATTACGGTGTATTCTAATTTTCGGACGAACTAGATGGCCGACTCAAGCTACTCATCTGTTGTAAGACTTATTAATTGCTTTATTACAGCATGGTCGTTTCTTAACATATATGCACATTTAAATGATGACAAGGGAGACTTAAAATAGAGTTAGCGGCCAGGGAGCTAGAAGCCCCCCGAAAACACAGTGTTTTAGGATTTTTAGTCGTATTTTGGCTCTCAAAATTTCTAATTGGATTGCAATTTTCGATCATATAACTTTTAAATTCATTAAATGCTTCAGACAGTGATCGTACGGGGACCCCGACCCCGACCCCGACCCCGAAAACCCCGGCCTAAACCCCGACCCCGACCCCCGACCGGGGGCATGATTTTTCGAGTCGGGGTTGAACCTTTTTTCGGGGGTGAAATATAGCATTTTATTTGTTGGTAGAAGAATTGTATAAATAGCAAATAAATTCGGAACAAGGACGATTCATTCACCAACAAAATTGATATGTTAAACTCGACACTCGCGATATTTCATAAAAAGTACAGTTGGTCGCCGTGTTGTTAAGACGTACATACATGTTCGCATATTTTCCATTATGAAGTGCGCCGAAATTACTGCGTAATCACAGGCGTAGCCGGGGGGGAATGGAGGCACATGCCCCCGGAATTTTTCAGAAATTATGTTGATTTTTCTGGCGCAATGTGTTCAGAACATTGAGTTTAAAAAGGCACAACGTCAAATTTTTCGGCGCTTCGCGCCGAGTCATTATTATTTATTGTTATACAGATCCAATGAATTTAAAAGCTTGTATCTGTTAAAATAATCCAGCACTTCGCAGCACTTTAGTGATTTAATGCACTATTAGTGTATTGAATGAAACTGCACATGCTTGTTGAACATAATAGTAAAAGTGCGAAAATGTTTGCGTACCAATTTATCTATTCTCTGCTTTGTTTATCTTTCTTTACAAGGACACATAAAATTCTATTTTAAATAAAAGGAAAGGCCAAATTTTCTTGTGTTTTTGCGCATTTTCTGTTTTCTGACACATAGTTAATAAGAAGGCCACAAATGGGCCTGAAAATGGTATGAACAAAATTCTCATTGATACATCTTTCAATGACTTATTGGTTGCGATGCGACCCGTTGCTGCGCTACATACTTAGCAGAGGTCGAAAAACGCATTTCAGCTCAGAAGTTTTGTGCAGTGTAGGTGTTCATCAATTTTAAGTTTTTTGGACTTAATTCAGAACCGAGATTTTGCCAATTTGCGAAAATTTTAACTTTACTAATTAAAAATTAGAGTGCTTTTTTACAAAATTTTCGGGGGTTCTGCTCTGGACCTCGCTGGTGGCGCTTGAGAACGCCACCCCAGACCCCAGCCGTACAATCTCGTTCTACATGTTGAAAGAGATTTTTAGGAGGACAGAAAAGGTAAAAGGATTAGGAATTTTTAAAAATTTTCGGCGCTTTGCGCCGCAATTAGTTTATCTGTTCTGTATGATTTAAGCGGTATAAATTGAGTTTAAAGAGTAAAAACGTCAAAATTTTCCTGCGCTTAGCACCGCCGATTATTGTCTTAGGGCGATAAAATATGACTGAATTTCTTGATGCTTTGCGCCACTTATGATTTCCGAACTGTTTGTCAATAAAAAGGCGTAAATTCTACATGAAAACGGTAAAAATTTCGAAAATTTTCGGCGTTTCGCGCCATTGGCTCCTCTACAATCAGTGCGCCATAGAAAACCGTTATGAAAAAACTGTGGAAGAATACGAAAAAGCGAGAGCGATTAGTGATTAAAATTGAAAGTAATGCTAAATTGCTAAAGTCATGCTTGAACTTGGAATGAAAATAAAATTTTGAACATAACCAGCTTTATTAGTATGCTCTACAAACAAGTGAAGGTATTGTTTTTATCCTTTTCAAATTGGTATGTAATCATGCAATGTTAATTGTTAATGTTCAACCCCGACCCGACCCCGACTCCCGAAAACCGGGGTTTTCATCCCGACCCCGACCCCGATCGGGGGTGAAAATCTGACCCCGTACGATCACTGGCCTCAGAATATTTTTATATATTCCAGGAAAAAGTGCTTTTCCAGAAACATCGACTAATTTTCTTCCAATAATTTGTATTTATTTGACGTAAAAATTTCATTCCATCGCCCTTACATTTACTTGTTTTCATGCAAATTTAACCATAAATATGCATGGAAAATGGAATTCGATTACTTAAGTATTAAAATTAGGATATTGATTGGGTAAAAAATTACTCATTTATCCCCCCCACAAGAAAACTCGGTTGGCCGTTTCCAGAATTTTTTACCGTGTACATGTATTGGAGTGAAGCATGCAAAAAATGGATTGAGGTGAAAAGTCGAGCCATGACGAATTTTCGCAGCATTTTTAGCATTTTTACTCCTCTGCTACACAGCATAATGACTTTATGTTGCTATAAAGCTCAAATGGAACCTGTTTGTTGACTATTTGAATGCATTGTTTATCTCTTGGAAAAGAATAGATCGGATAAGCGGGTAAATAGAAAAAAAAACAGATTTACAATTAGAGTGCTAGTCGGATGTTGTACTTTTTTCAAAAATAAGCACTTCTGATAAATTAAAAACATTATTTATACAGGATTAGATATCACTGCAAGATTCTGCAAAAGTCTTTTAGATCTTTTCTTGTTTTAAAAAAAATTTTTTTCTATCGCCTGGCTGCTGTGGTTCTGGAGCTATGACGTAAAAAGTGGTCAGTTTTTGAATACCCTGTATACAGGGGCGGATTTAAGGAGGGGCGGGGGCGGCCGCTCCTCCCATTGGCCAAACATATTTGGCGAGATAAAGAATGGATATGCAATTCGCAATGATTTTAGGCCGTCAGTGACCATAATTTCTTAAATTTTTTCCGGCGCAACGCGCCGGATGATACCTATTAATGACATCTATTTACTTTCTTGGCGACCTGGAAGCACGGTTTTTTTGTATCCGGCAAAGATTTTTCCCGATGTGATAAAGATTTTTCGGGACCGTCTTTGTACATGTATATACAAAGATTTTTGGGAAGACAAGACTGCAAAAAGGTCCAAAGTTCGCAAGAATTTCTCGCGCTTCGCGCCAAAATGAGTTACTGTGTGTCCTATATATCTTTATAATAGCAGAAATGGCATTTCGAAAGGAAAAATGTCAAATTTTTCGGCGCTTCGCGCCGTTTTAAGACGATTCCTAATGATTTTTGCCCTCATAAACCCAGGAATCAGCTAAAATACACTATCAAAGTTCGAACAACTCTGTTTTTATCACACTAAAGTCACCATCGTACTATATTATAGTACTTAAAAATTTGTGTACAAAATCTACAGAGACTACATATTAGGGACCATCTTTGTTGATGTACAAACGGACCTTTTACAAAAATTCAGCCTGGAAGCCATTTTTTGATCATGTAGGTTACAAAACAATTATAACAGCAGAAACAGCTATTTGTGCATAGTATTCTTCTATTTCAATTAAAAATTTCTGTTCCGCATCAAATGCTATAAATACAGGAAGTCAAGCAGTAAATCATGTTTCTAGACGTCCATCGTCCTTAATTTCGCAAACTTTCCTGCGCTTCGCGCCAGATTTTTTCTAAAGCTAAAGAAATTTAATGATTTTTTCGCACAAAATTGTCTAAAATTTTAAAATTTTAAGAAAAAATATTGCGTCAAAAGTGATTTTATCTTAAAGTATACTACGTAAAACACCGAAAAATGCTATTTCGCGCGTTAAGGGCAAATTTTTGGACCTATTTTTCACTTTTTTTGGAAAAGTTGGGATACCGCCTACATTAGAAAAATCTTAGATCTGCCTCTGCCTGAATATAAGCACTTTAGCTTGGTCTGGCCGAAAAATTTTAAGATCTACCCTTGAAATTTGTTCACCTCCCAGAATTCGCGATTTTTCACGCGATTTTTCAAAAGTTCCCAAAAATTTCCCTGAAAATTTGTAAAAATGGTGCGTTTTAAAGCGTTTTAGCTATCTTTTTGCTCAAAAATATCGACTTTTTCCAAGAAAGATAGACCATCGTCAGAAACGTCAAAAAAAGATGTTTCTGACTGGAACCTATCGTTTTAAGGCCCAAAAAAGGCACTTTGAGATTTCACGCCCCTAGAATTCCCATGCTGTTGATGTATGGTCAGCAGAAGAAGTTGGTTATGGCTAGAAGTAAGTCAAAAATTTGATTTTTGTTTTTTCCAATTTTTGAACATCAGGTCGTCCAGATGAACCCTGCTTCGTGGATAGGCTGCTGTCCAGGTATGAACTGTTATATCGAAAACCTGCGTTACTGTAATTCCCGAACCGCTGAGGTCACGGACCGACAGGACCATACATGCACACGTGCCCGTATCCAGTGGGGGGATGGGGAGGGCACGTGCCCCCCATTAAATGAAATGTGAGAATGATTTTTTCCTTCACTCCCCCTTTGCTTTTTTAGCAAAAAATCGCTAAAAAATTTTGGCGCTTCGCGCTCAAGTTAAAAAATTGTAATTAGAATCTATTAAGTCCCATGCGCGCGGCTTCAACACTCAATTTTTAGTCTCCACAACCTAAAGCGTATTTTGCATGTATGTCACCTGTTACTAGGTAATTAAGTTTACAAAGTGTGAAGCTCTAGTGGTCGTATAAGGTCTTTTTTAATTCATCCTTTGTCCCCCTTACGTTTTAAAAAATTTGGTGGTGCTCTACCCCCCCCTTCCCCGTCGAAACAAAATCCGCGATGCGGGCCTGCATGCACACTACCAAAATTTTGGAGGGTGAAATTGAAAAATTCTGTAAAGTGCATTTTTGTGGGCTGAACAATGATGAATACGCGTCAAAAAATAATTTTTGTCGTTTTCCGACAACGCTCTTTTACAAACAATGAAAACATGACTAATTTTCGAGGAGAATTCAATAAAATTCAACAAAATATAGCAACAAATGACTATTTGGCGCCGAAAAATTAAGACTTTTGGGCTAGAACATCGTTGAAAACGCGTAAAACATGATGCTTTATACGATTACTTAGAAAAATGAAAAATTAGGGGAGAGGGCAGTGTGGTGACCCCTAGGATCATGTATGGGCTGGGCATGGCTGGTTTGTGGCATAGACGCTTAATGTCAGGCTGGCCAGTGGGGGATGTAATCGCTGGCGGATTTAGAGTGGGACAGGGGAGCGCGCCCTATCGTTAACAATAGTTATGCGTAATGGAGAATGTATTTTTTGCTGCTTTTATATTTCTGTCATGATTTTTCAAATTTTTTTAGCGTTTCGCATACCATATAAGAGCATGGGGCTTAGGGGCGTTTAACCTCCCCTGAGCTTTAAAAACCTGATAATTGTACAGCGATTTTAGCCGAAAAACTGCCATATGTATATCCTTTTTTTGGCTGAGAAAATTAGCTGATAGCCTTTTTGGGCTCAGAAACTAGCTATGTAGCCATTTTTGAACTGAGAAACATACCGTGTGAGCTCATAAATGCTACATAGTTGTCTTTTCTGAGCTTCAAAAGGATAAATAGCTAATTTTCGATTCGAGAAAGGACTAAATTGCTATTTATAGTCAAAAATGCTATATAGCAATGTTTGTGAGTCCAAAAAGGCTGTGTAGCTAGTTTTCTGAGCCCAAAAAGGCTATATAGCTTATTCCCCGACTCCAAAAAGGCTATAGAGCCGGTTTTACGAAGCGCTTAGTTGCAGTGGCGGATCCAGGATTTTCTTAAGGGGGGGGGCGGTACCCTCTAGGGGGGGGCGGAACCATGACTTGGGTGGAAAAATTAGCCGTTTTAACACGAAAATCGCTAAAAATCGCTCAAAAATCCTTAATTTTGCGCACTATTTTGGGCTAATGGGGGGGCGGCCGCCCCCGCCCCCTAAATCCGCCCCTGTTTAGCTGTCTACCAATTTTTGGTTTTCAGCCCTGCCCCTCTCTCCCTTCTGAATGTTTGACCTTGCGCTCCTATGAAATATACTAATTTTGGGCCGAAATCGTCAGACAGTATATACCTAACCTACTTTCGAAGCCTGCCGTGGGGGCGTGCATGTATGGTCTGTGGGTGAGGTAAGTTCAAAAAATGTATCTCAGCAGTCATACATGCACAACTGTCAAAAGCACTAAGAGAGGGTAAACTGAGTGTCCAGGAGGACGGTGCAGGCGGGTATTTTGATCATTTATTGTCAAATTTTGATCCTCAATTTGCTGTATTTTATTGTTCACGAATATTTGTGATAAATCTGAAATGGCGATGGAATGACCTTCAATATCAAATATGTGAACACATTATACTTTAAAGTTTACATTTTTACAATTACTTTAATGCTTTTGGGGGCTTAAACTCGTTTATTTATGCAGCTCGGCTACGTGTACTTGTTTAATTTAATCGTTGGAACTGGAACATTGGCTTTGCCCAGAGCGTTTCAAGATGCTGGTTATATTTTGGCAACGTGCGTAATAGCGGCGCTGTCGTTTTTTAGGTAGAAATTGGTCTGTTTAATAGTATACTGAATATTTATTTAAAAAATAAAATGAAGGAATTTTCATTTGGTTTTTTTTGTAGTTTTAATAATATAAAACACTTCATTTTTTGTTGCATTTTTTGATCTATTGACCAATTTATCAATATACACGAATATTAAGAAGCCGGCTTTTTCTTTACATTTTAAAGTGTGATGCTTGGCTGTTTGGAATTTCTAGTCAACATTTATTTAAATTCTCTTTCATTGCATCGTTTGAGTGATGCAACATTGAAATTAGATTGAGTGGGTTTCTGTAATTGTTACTGGTTCAAACATTTATTACACCAAAGATAAACATTTTAAAATAATAGCCGTTGTAATTGGGCATAGCTTAAGTTTGGAATGTTTAGGATATATTTATTCCCTGGAAGGTAAAAATGAATAATTTTCTAGGGAATTTTATACAAATTTGCTATTTCGCGTATAATAATTGAGTATAATAATTAATATAATAATAATTATAATAATTATAATAATTATAATAATTAAGACCATCCCTTATAAAAGATCAAACCGCGTGATTAAATCTCAAATTATATTCGAATTGATAAACTATGGAAGATATGACTTATTTTACAAGACGCGTCTATTGAATAGGTATTAAAATAAAGCATTCAGTCAATAGCATAGGCGGATTCGGTCCAAAATAATTAGCGAGATAAAGAATGGATATATAATTCGCAATGATGACGATTCCTGGTCGTGAGATCATAATTTCTCAAATTTTTCCGGCGCTTTGCGTTGTATGATACTCATATTAATGACATTTATTTACTTTCTTGGCAGCTCTGAACTAATGTGTCTGGAAATATGTTTTAAAACGATTTCGACATCAGAAATCGCTTTTTTGGCGTAGTTTTCTTCTGTTTTCGAGCACAACTTTTAAATATTGCTGATGTTCCACATTAAAAATGCAGGAGATAGAGCAGTAATTCAACAAATGCAGGAGATAGAGCAGTAATTCAAGATTCCAAACCTTCTTCCGCTTTAATTTCCACGTATTTTCCGGCGCGTCGCGTCAGATTTTCGCTAAAATCAAATAAATTCAATGATTTTTTCGAGCGAAATTGATTGAATAAAAGTAGACAATGCAAAACGTCGAAAAAAGAGATGTTTCGGCCGTGGAGGCCGAATTTCGGGACCTATTTTCGACTGTTTTTCGAAAATTTAGGGTACTATTCCTCTCCCCCTGTAGGAAAATCTTAGATCCGCCACTGATCAATAGGGGGGACAAAAATGAGCATGAAAAGTAGTTTTTCATAAAAAAGAGCAATAAATATTGAGGTACTCGTAATTTCAACTCCAGATACATAAGTCAATTCCATCACTCAATTTGGTATCTTCAGAGTTCACGGATTTCAGAGCCTTTTCTCCTATCTTTTACAGCGCACTACAGTAAGAATGACCGATAATACAGCAAGCGTGCTCGCTCGGTAGACCATTTGTATACCGTGTAGCCTATTTAAACAAACTCTGGTCCCCGGGTCTTCAGATGGAGAATTTTGTTGAGCGAAAAGCGCCTCGAAATTCAAATCAATCTTAAATTAGCGTTTAAACTACTTTTTTCACAGTTTTGAGCAATTTTTAACAGTTTCGCAAAAAAAAATTTAATTTTCATCTGTTTTAGGTCGTAATTTTGTGTTGTTTTTCCAAGAAAACCTTCCTGCTTTTTCTCGCTACGAAGCCCGAATCGCCAAGGCCCAAATGCTAGTACGGTGGAGACGAATACATAATTTTCGATAGCCAAAAGTCCTTTTTTCGGCTTTACTTACTAATTGTTAGGCTCATATTTAACAAACGCGTAATCTGAGAGCTTAATGCATTCAAACATCCAGTGACCACACGTGCGGGCACGTATCTTTGGGGAAAATGGGGAAGTTCGGACCCCCAATTAAATTCAGAAAAATCAGAAAAATAGTACTTTTTGAACGTTATTTTGTCCTATTTTTAGTTTTTTGGGCCTAGTTCCCCCAAAAATTGGTGTTGGCCCCCGAAATAGGACGGCCAGCTACGTGCCTGCACGCGCGGACAATACTCGCATTATTTCGACCAGTCCACGGGAGGAGCCGAACCAGAAATTGGATGAGGATTCGGTTTTGAACAATGAGAGCTGCAATTCGTACTTTTCAAAGTTGGAAAAGACTTTTCTATTTTTTACATCCGAAAGACCCATTTTTGAACCTGGGCAGCTAGCTTCCGAGCCAAAAAATTCATCTCTTATGCTGGAAAACTATTTATCGATCGGGACAATCATTTTTCAAAGCTGAAAAACTAGTGCTATTTTTAATATGAATGACTAAATGATCAATTTTTATATTTAAAATAAGTTTTCGCTTAAAGAACTTTAGATTCTCAGACTTTGATGGGCAAGCGACAAGCGGCTTTAAGCGGGGATCCGCGTCTCCCTCCTACATGTTTGGCATACACAGGGGCGGATTTAGGGGGTGAAGGGGCGGGGGGGGCGGCCGCCCCCCCATTGGCCCAAAATAGTACGCAAAATTATGGATTTTTGAGCGATTTTTTAGCGATTTTCGGGTTAAAACGGCTAGTTTTTTCGCCCAAGTCAGGGTTCCGCCCCCCCCCCCCTTAGGGGTTACGCCCCCTCCCCCTAGGAAAATCCTGGATCCGCCACTGGGCATACAATCCATCCCATAAATTCTCTTTTAATTTTTTTGGCCAATTTTTGTAATTTCAGCTATTTGGCTTTCACGTTCGTCGTCGAAAGTATGTCGATCGCCAATGCGATTTTGTCACGTCGAAGAGTCAGTCCTAATTATTCACATTGCACTACTCTGGTTTTTAATTGAAATAGCTTTCTAGAAAGTTCTTTGTTCCATCAACATTAGGTTTACTGTTTCTATTAATCGTCCAAGTTACAATGCAAACATTAGGGTTTGAGAAAAAACGATAATTTTAATGATCACTATTATGACTACTAATATAATTAGAGGCGAATTTAGGATTTTCCCAAGGGGGCGGTACCCCAACTTTTCCATAAGCAGTCAAATTAGGTCCAAAAATTTGCCCTCCTGGCGCGAAACAGCGTTTTTCCGGCGTTTTACTTGTCTACTTTGATTTAAAATCGCTTTTGACGCAATATTCGTCCGAAATATTTTGAAATTTCGACAATTTTGTGCAGAAAAATCATTAAAGTTTTTTGGCTTTAGCGAAAATCTGACTCGAAGAGCCGAAAAATCTGTGAAATTTAGGCTCGAGAAGGACGTTTAGAAGCATGATTTACTCGATTTCCTGCATTTGTGGCATTTGACGCCGAATGTCGAAATTTTTTTAAAAGCTTTGCTCAAAAATAGAAGAAATCTCTGCTGAAATAGCTGTTTCCGCTCTTGAAACTGTTTTTGATGCTATTCCATGAGCAAAAAATTGCTCCCAGGTCGCAAAGAAAGCAAACAAAGGTCATTAATAGGTATTATCCGGCGCGAAGCGCCCGCAACATTGAAAAATTGTGATCAGTCACGGCCAAAAATCATTGCAAATTTTACATACCCATTCTTTATCTCGCCAAATATTTTAGGCCAATGGGGGGCGGCTCCCCCCCCCACCTCCCTTAAATCCGCCCCTGAGTATAATATCCTTCGTTGCGTGAATTTCAAGCATGTATATATGGGGGATATGGAGGACTAGTACCCCATTGAGCAAATAGGATCAAAATTTTTGGGCGCTTTGCACCGAATTTATTATTTTTGCACAACTTCTGTCTTCCAAACAGCCCATCTGTTTAAATGTAGGGAATGCGTCCCAATTTCGGGACCCACGCAGAATTATTGATTTACCCTATTTGCTTCTCTTTGCAATGTACCAGAATTGAGTATAAAACAGGATAATTAATGTTTTAGGTGGCTTGAGCTTGGATAATGCTAAGAAATTAGGAGCATTTTGTAACCAGGCTTGTAGCTGTGGGGCCAAAGGGGGGACTAAGTACCCTCCAATTTTTGAAGTACGATTATTTTTAGGAAAAAGTTAAAATTCTTGAAATGCATTTGAAAGACTACCTGAATAGATTTTAGCAGAGTTTTGAGCTCATGAGCCTAAAATTCGGGCGCTTCGCGCCAGATTCTAGGTTTTTGACTTCCGAACAGCACATATTTGACCTAGACTGACGAATATGTATGTCAACATTTGAGACGCTCTACGCAGAATGTATTTTTTCTTTGAATTCTGTGAAGGTAATCGACATTGAATTCAAAACAAGTTGGGCAATTTTTCAGAGAAGGGTCGAATAATTGGATCATTTGGATGACCCTATTTATGCAACATATTTTTTTGCGTAGGATCAAGACTAAGTTGAATGCTTTGATTTTTCTTGAAATTTTTCTGCAATTTTTTGAAATCGCTGAGAAACGCTGAAAACATTATTATTTCTGCTATCTACAACTAAGTATTTGTTGAGATTTCTGACTTTGAAATTTTAGTCCTCCCATTTTCAGAAAGTCAGCTACGTGCCTGCTATAACTATTTTATACTATATACTTTTTGAATACAATTGAAATCATAATACATTTATGAATTTTTTAAAAATGATTTCTTCCCGAATAATTCGAGCTCGCTGTTTTGGCCGTCAGTGATTAAAATTTCTCAAATTTTCCGGATTATACTTATTAATAACAGTTATTTACTTTCTATGAGCCCCGGAAGCCATTTTTTTTGCTCATGGAATAGGTTTTAGACAATTTCAAGAGTACAAAAAGCTTTTTCAGCACGGTTTTCTGATAATTTCAAGCATAACTTTTCAAAATTTTGACTGCATCAAATGCTATAAATAGCAGGAGATCGAACAGTATTTCAAGTGTCTTAAGGTTCTTCCGCTTTGATTTTACAAATTTTTCGGCGCTTCGTTCCAGATTTTTGCTGAAAACAAAGAAATTTAATGATTATTTTGTGCGGAATTGTCGAAAACTTCAACATTTTTCGGAAAAATATTGCGTAAAAAGTGGGTTCAAATAAAATAGACGATGTTGAGCGCCGAAAGAACGCATTTTCGCACGTGATTGGCAAATTTTTGGACCTATTTTTGAATGTTTTGGAAAAAGCTGGGGTACCGCCCTGCCCTCCCCCTCCTCACGAAAATTTTCGACACCCTACTCTTCGGAATAGCTCGCAAAACCTAATTTTTCGACTTTTTTCTATATGATCTATCAATTAAGAAAAAAAAAAAAAAATTTTTTTTGAAAAAAATCTTTTCCGGCTCAAAACGGTATGAAAAGTCTGATTTTTCGGTCGCTCATGAGGCGAAACTATAGAAAATACTTGACATACGGCGCAAAGCGTTGAAAATTTGAAGATTTTATGACAAAAACGTGCGATTTTTCCTCCTTTTCGTGCATTATCTTACCTTTCAAGATTGTTTCCGGCCAAGGGGTGGGGACGGCTGCCCCTCGAGCTCAGGCACGTAGCTGGCCCTTATATTTTGGGGGGAACAACACTAATTTTGGGGGTCTAAGCCAAAAATAGCACAAAATAACATGTAAAAAGTGATATTTTTCCGTTTTTTCCCGAATTTTGGGGGGTCCGGACCCCCAGTCCCCCCACAGCTACGTGCCTGCTCGCGCTCCCTTTTATGGGGCGGAAACAAATTGCCGTAGCGCACAATAAGGGTCAGCTGGCCAAAATATTTTACTCGGTTTAAGCAGCGACCCATTCCATGCAGCTGGTCTCTAAATTTTCTGTTCATAGCACCCGAAGTTATGAGCTGTAAGAGATTTAGCCTCTTTTTAAGCCACCTCATTTAATGTGGCATATTTTGTTGATAATTTGTTTGTGGATGTAATATTTTTTGGCTATTCGCTCACAGAAGCCGTGATCTTTATTTCTGCATCAAACCGTTGGTTAGCCTCATATTTTCCATATTCTTCTTCTATTGTTTAATTAATTTATACTTTTTTCTTGGTTTGATCGTGTAATTATTTGCTTATTTACCAAAATTTATGCCAATTTATTGCATAGTTAAGTCTTAGTCTACAGTATTTGAAATTATAGTTATAAAATTTTAGACGCTTTATAATAACCGGCGTACGAGTATGGTGACTGAATCTGGAATCGACTCAGTAGATGATCAGCATGGCAAAGACAGCGGTATATTTGTGAATTATTCTGATTTTTTTGGTTTATAGCAATTGATTAGCGTTTGAAGTTTTACTATGCATATTGTTACTGTAGTCTGCCTAGAAACTAGTTTTGCTGATAGATATGTGCATGCACACACAGGGGTATGAGTGTATCCGCTACCAGGACTTAAGAGAGGCATACACCCCTCAGGCCATTTTGAAACATAACCTTTTGCTCGAACCATGAAACAGCGTCAAATGCAGCGGTGGATCGAGGATTTTCCTAAGGGTGGGGCCGGTATCCCAACTTTTCCAAAAACAGTCAAAAATTGGTTCAAAAATTTGCCCTTCACGTACGAAATAGAGTTTTTTCGGCGTTTTACATTATCGATTCTATATAAATTCACTTTTGGCGCAACATTTTATTTTTGACAAATTGTGAAATTTTCGACAATTTTGTGCGAAAAAATTACCAATTTTTTTAATTTAGCGAAAATCCGGCGCCAAGCGTCCGAAAATTTGTGGAATTTAGTCGGAAGAACGTTTAGATGCTTGATTAAATGCTCAATTTTCCGTAGTCACAACATTTGACGCGCAACGTGTTAAATTTGAAAAGTTACATATGTCTGAAAATGAGTACATCTATGCTGAAATAGATGTTTCTGATCTTGAAAATGTTTTAAAAGCTATTCCATAAGCAAAAAATGGCTTCTGGGTCGACAAGAAAGTAATTGAATGTCATCCAGCCCAAAGCTCCAGAAAATTTTGAGAAATTATCATCACTGACAGCCAAAAATCATTGCAAATTACTCACCCATTCCTTATCTCGCCAAATATTGTTTTTTTTGTTGTTTTTTTTGTTGTTTTTCTTTTGATTGAGTTGAATGACGCAAATCTTTGCATTATCATTGAGGAAGGTTGGTATGGTACCTGAGGGTTGTTTAATAAGCCGATTTTTTCAAACATCTTCAACCTTTTTTAACGAGTCGATTTTTATTTTTAAAATTTTGTAATTATTTTGAATGGTATTTTTAAATTTTTTAACAGATTATGTCGTTGCAATGTTATTGTTCTTATTTTTTCTGTTATACGTAGTTCAAAATAACGCCTTTAATTCATTAGCTGGTTTAAGATAGGCTTTTTCACCCACTTTTGAGTATTACCCGCACGTCAGAGACGTGTTTCTCGCTGATATACCGCAAGGGGTCGCGACTCCCAAGGGCTTTAACCTTCGCCACACAAGTGCAGCTTCCCATTCATCGACCCCGGAGGGATGAAAGGCTGGGTTGGCCTGCCGAAAAGAACTGCGTCAACGCGGTTTCGAACCTAGAACCTTGCGATCCGTAGGTTTAAGTGTTTACCACTCGGCGTCTCTCAGCTCATTAGCTGTAATTTAAATTACCATTTGAAATTGGATAAATAAATCATGATATTCATTAATTGAAATTTATTTAACGCAAGAAAATTGATTGGGTGCCAATTCGAGCTTTCTTTGACAGGCGAATCACAGACGATAGATTTTGAAATACGGCGCAGAATCGAAGTCGTAAGCTTTTGCATTTCTAACTGTCATTCAATCGATTAATCGGTCGATAATTAAAAATCATTGCAAAAAATTTAAAAATTAAAAAAAGTAAAAATTTAAACGTCAGTTTCCAGTAAAAATTCTTAGAATACATTATACAAGGTGTTTCAGGAAGGAAGCTTGCTACTATCTTCTTAACATGAATAAGGAAAAAATAAAATAAAAAAATAGAAAAAAATAAATAAAAAATAAATAAACAATAAAAAATAAATAAAAAAATAAAAAGTAAACAAAATAAAATAATAAAAATAAATTTAATGAAAAATAAAAAAAATAAAAATAAATAATAAGTTAAATAAAAAACATAAATAATGGAATATTCATCTATCGTGCACCTAACAAGGGTGTATGCCAAACGGTTTACAATTTCAGATGTGGGGCAATCGACTGTTCATCCGGGCGTGTAAGACAAATTTATATTTTCGGCTTAATCTGGTATAAAAAAGGCAGGGTTTTGTGCCAAAGTCGCATAAAATGGGGCTTGCTCACACATCTCGAATAACGGATCTGAATTTCGAGAGGGGTATTCGGCCACTTTCTGGCGGGATGGAGGAAATTTTTCGCCGAAAAATTAAAATTTCCCGAAAATGCAAGATTCTGCCAAAAAGGGAGATAAAAGGTCTCCGACTGGGGCTTAGTGGGCGGACGACCGATTTTGGTCGGGGAATCCCGTGACCCATCCCCACTGCACTGTTACACGCATACCCACGCCCACGCTCATTTGACCCCACACCCCGTTTCTTGAAATTCGAGGTCTTGAACTCCTTCCGATTTTTTGACGAAAATTTGGCTCTTGAAGTTTGTTCAAGTGCCAGTCTTTTTGTTCTAGCATATAAAGTCAGTTGCCCCCTATCCACTCTGTATATACTTGCTGGCTATTTTTTCTAAGCGCATTTCGCGACGAAAGATTTAGTTGGTCGATTATCAGGGAAATGGAAGATGACCTAAAAATGGTAAAAATACTAGAAGGGAAGTAAGATGGTCTGAACCGGGCTGGCCGTACATGTAACCGGTGGTTAGGAGATCCCTCACACAAAGTTGGTCCCCTTCCATCCTTCCCCGGAGCCAGAAAATGTTAGACCCCCGATTTTTGGAAAAAAATTGAATTTTTTGGTCGTTTTTAGATGTTTTTTGGCCGTTTTTGCCCGAAGATTACAGGTCATTCACCTTTTCACCCTAAGAATGGCCTAATGTCCTCTCACGCGAAATTTCGAGCCGTTGCGTGTATGGGGACAGCTAACATGGTTTAGGGGTTCACGATAGCCCCCGCTGCACGTATCGTTGTAGGCAGAAAAATCGAAAATAGGAAATGAAAGACTCCAAGCAAAAATACGTTATTTGTTATGCATTCCTCTTTACATGTGTTTTTATACTCCGTTCAAAATTCTTTAAACTGTTTATTAGCTGAGTTCATGCGTGCAAAAAGATGTAAAAAAATATACGTTTTCTGTCAAATACATATATTGTGTCTTGAAAATGTGAAGATTATATTTTAAGTCTGCTCCTTATTCAACGTATGTTTAGGATTTGTGATAACTACGTTATTAATTGAATTTAAATTTAAAATTTCAGCCGCGTGATCAAAGTAAGACTGATAGGCATTGTGACAGCGATCCGTTACTGGATGAGAGTCGCAACGAGAATGGTACACTTAATCATTTCTGTAGCAGTGGCGGATCCAGGATTTTCCTAAGGGGGGGCGGTACCCCAAGGGGGAACCCTGACTTGGGCGGAAAAATTGGCCGTTTTAACCCGAAAATCGCTAAAAATCGCTCAAAAATCCTCAATTTTGCGCACCGTCTCCTGGTCTGTAGCTACTGCCACCTGAGACCCCTAGATTCTGTAGTTTCTGGAACAACCAAAAATTTATATTTTATTCCGTTGCGAAATTTTGCAGGTGATATGAAATCTTTGATATTCATTTAGGATATACTTAGTATCCGTATTGGCTCAAAATTACGTCGAAAACATTAAATATTTTACTGGATAACTAGGCGGATGGTGCTTATCACACCTGGGCGTGGGAGGGGGTGAACGGGTGTGAACCCCTCAGAAACCAAAATACCCCCAGAAATCAAAATACCCCAGAATTCAATTTTTGAAAATTTTTTCGTTTTTTCGCAATTATTTGATGCCAATGGATAGTGCTTGATGAGAAACGTCGAAAAATGGTGTTTTTCGCCATACCACCATTTAAAGGGCCATTTTTTGACCTTCAAAAAATCTTGCACCCCTTCCCAGAATTTTCTTGCTGCCCACGTATGGTGCTGATTATTTAATCGGGATTTAATTATTATTTATTTACTTATTTTATATACTGATTTTCCGTAGGACCAAAAAAGTCTGCGAGGCAAAAAGCAGGCTGAAAGTGCAAATTTTGTGGTCGAAAGGTTCTCTTGGTTATTCATGAAATTCAATCTTTCAGCTGTAAATAACGGCATTAAGAGGGATCGGAAGTAGGTTTTGCCCTTCCCTGAAATTTCGGAAAAACTTGGTACTATTGGGCAATTTTGAGTAGCACAAGGTACTGCACAAAAAGATTTCAGTTTATTGCGAAAAGGGGGATTTGAGGGTTTGCACCCCCTCTAGAAGTTGAAACCCCTCCACCCCCAATCACAGTAAACTCCCACCTTAGAATTCTATTTTTGATAACATTTTTTCAATTTTATCCATCCTTCCCCTTCTGCCAGAATTTATGCAGCCCACGTATGGTCATGAGTGTAAGAAGGAAAAAATTTGAATGATCGAAAATGAAAAATTAAAAAATTTTAAGCAATGATTTTGGGGTCTCCGCCGTTTTTTGGCTTCAAGTGGTAAAAACATCTGAAGAGGCGTAGAGAAGGAATTTTCAATAAAGCGAGGCATACAAGTTTTTAGCGTTTTAACAAGCACGTAGCTGGCCGTTCTGTTTGGGGGGACCAACACAGTGGCGGATCCAGGATTTTCCTAAAGGGGGGGGGCGGTACCCCTATGGGGGGCGGAACCCTGACTTGGGCGGAAAAATTAGCCGTTTTAACCCGAAAATCGCTAAAAATCGCTCAAAAATCCTTAATTTTGCGCACTATTTTGGGCCCATGGGGGAGCGGCCGCCCTCCCGCCCCCCTTCCCCTAAAGCCGCCCCTGGAACAACACCAATTTTTTGGGTATACTAAGCCCAAAAAGGCCAAAAATAGCACAAAATAACGTTTCAAAAGTCCTATTTTTCTGAATTTTTTTGGGGGGGGGGGTTCCGAACCAGTGTTTTTCGTATTCGGCAAAGATTTGTCCCGATGTACAAAGACTTTTCGGGACCGTCTTTGTACATGTACAAAGATTTTTGGCAAGACAAAAATTGCAAAAAAGTCTAAAATTCCTCGAAATTTAGGCGCTTCGCGCCGAAACGAGTAATTTTGTATTTTATATATCTTCAAAATGGCAGAAATTGCATTTCAAAAGGAAAAATGTCATATTTTTCGTCGCTTCGCGCCGTTTAAGATGATTCTTAGTTATTTTTGCCCTGAGAGACCCAGAAATTAGCTAAAATACACTACCAAAGGTCGGAAAACCCAGCTTTATCACACTAAAATCGCTACTGTACCATAGTATAGTACACAAAAATTTGCATGTACAAAATGTACAAAGACTTTTGGGGACCATCTTTGTCCACTTCCAAACGGACCTTGTACAAAAAACACTGATGCGAACCCCCCTTCCCCCAGAGATACGTACCTGCGTTTTAAGCATGGAACGGCTAACTTTGAATAGGTAAAAATTTTCGGTTCATTTCTTTAGTGCGAAGAATGATCTATCAATAATTTTTTTATAAGTAATAATTAAACAATTATCATATTTAAGAAATAAAAGGTAACACAATTTCAAATTAATAAATATATATCGAACTAGCAAAGAAAAATGCTCCGATGGAACAAAAACGACAAATAGATTTGGAATAGCGGTTTATTGAAGATATAAAAGGAGGGGACTAGGAAAAGTCTCTTATGTGCACAAAAAATTATCAGAATCTGCTAGACATCAGATTTATCTGAGCAACACAAAAATCGTAGTATGTACTGCGGCATACAGAGAAGGTAGTCATGGCCTCAGTTTGGGGGCATAAATACAACAACTCTTTAAAAGAACTGATGAATATAAATTAAAGAAAACTATAAATCATGTTCTTTACTAACCTTAACTAATTTTAAGTCCGAACGACCGCTCTTGCAATGGCATGGCATACACACATACATACATGGGCAGCAAGAAAATTGTGGGGAGGAGAGAGGAAATCGCCAAAAATTGCCAAAAATGCTAATAAGAATAGAATTCTGGGGGTCTATAGTAATCTGTTGGGGGTTTTCAACTTCTGCGGGAGGTGTACACCCCAGACCTCCACCCTATGTGTAACGGCATAGACGCGCGGTAAGGCACTAAACATGTGCAAACAGCTTCGCACCAAACAATTTAGGATACGGCACAAAATGAATAAGCGAAATAACCATGTAAATTAATGCAATATTGCGAAATGATAGACCCGGAAATTTTAATAGCTCGCCGTACATTGCCTAAGCAGGAGAAATGAACCTGACATCATCTCATTATCTAGCATAACACGTATAACTGAAGACCCATAATAAACGGCATGATGCGAATGTCATTATTCATCTATTGAACCTTAACTGTATATTGATTGCATATTGTCTTGAAGATGCGTTACTGATCTCCAGGCAAATCAGCCACTTAACACAGACCAAAGTTTCCCTCCTAATCAGATAAATAGATAAAAATCTGATTTTTTTCATATTCTGATGTTTTTTTGCGCAGATATGTGACTTTTTCCTAGTCCTCTCCTTTTATGTCTTTATTCTGATGTTTTTTGCGCACATAGGTGACTTTTTCCCAGTCCTCTCCTTTTATGTCTTTAGTAATCCGCTATTCCAAGTATATTTGTCCTTTTTGGTTTATCGGCAGGCACGTAGCTGTGGGGGGACTGGGGGGGTCCGACCCCCCTAAAAATTCTGAAAAAACCGGAAAAACAGGACTTTTTACACGCTATTTTGTGCTATTTTTGGCTTAGACCCCCCCAAAATTGGTGTTGGTCCCCCAAAATAAGAGGGCCAGCTACGTGCCTGTTTATCGGGGCATTTTTCTTTGCTAGTACTTTACTTTCAACTGGAATGATTCGAGGGAATCGATCAATAAACTCATAGGTAACTTGCCGAATGAGACGAGGTGCTTGAATAACATAAGGATAGTCTTTTAGAAAAGTTACCTCCTATGAAGTTTTAAAATTGAATAATTCTTAGTTTGGACTTCAAACAGGCATTGAGTCACGGAAAAGAAAAGTTAGATTCGTAATCCTGATTTTCCGGAGAAAAGTTTGTAATAAAACTTAGCTCTTACAGCGAACAACCTCACAGACGTAAAGTTAACCTGAAGCGTAAAATTTACACAGCTTAGAGGGTGTAAAGAGAATTGCAGTCAAGTTCGTATTCCTAATAGTATAGAGAAATCCTGATGTTTCGGAGAACGTTTTAAGAAAAACGTTACCTTCGGCAATGCTCTGTAGCTAACGTTTATTTTCATTGTAAACTTTACATAACTGCTAAGTGTAAACAATGTTTAAAATCTGATTCGTAATCCTGATTTTCCGAATAATGTTTTACAAAGAAATTGACCTTCCACAACTCTCTGGGAACAAAGTAAACCTTCAGTCAGTGGCGGATTTAGAATTTTCCTAAAGGGGGAGGGAGCGGTACCCTTAACTTTTTCCAAAACAGCCAAAAACAGGTCCGGAAGTTTGCCCTTCGCGTGGAAAATAGCGTTTTTTCGACGTCTTACGTTGTATATTTTTTTTTAAATACTTTTGGCGCATTCTTTTTTCTCAAAAAAATTTTGAAATTTCCGACAATTTTGTGCTAAAAAATGGTTAAATGTCTTTGATATTAGTTAAAATCCGGCGCGGCGCGAAGCGCAGCAAAATTTCACAAATTTAGGCAAAAAGACGTTCAGTAGCTTGATTTACTGCTCAATCAGCTGTATTTGCAGCATTTGACGCGGAATGTCGAAAATTTTAAAAACGTATGCTTGAAATTATAATGAATCTGCGCTAAAGTAGCTGTTTCTGCACTTGAAATTGTTTTAAAATATAGTTCATGAGCAAAAATAGCTTCCTGGTCGCTAAGAAAGTAAATAAATGTCATCATATATGTATTATCTGGCGCGAAGCGCTAGAAAAATTTTGAGAAATTGTGATCACTGACGGCCAAAAATCATTGCAAATTACATATCCATTCTTTATCTCGTCAAATATTTTTGGCCAACGGAGGGGGTGGCCGCCCCCTCCGCCCCCTCCGCCCCCTTAAATCTGCCTTGTGTAAACTAATTTACAACTCCATTGAGTGCAAACTAATTAGTCCTGTAGAGTGTGTGACCCTTATGCGCAAAGCGTTCCTTAGAGTGGAGATCATGTCCCTTCTCATAACGGTAGAAGATCGTAAACAAAACCGATGCAGAAACGTCTTTTTCACCTCCGACATAGAACTTTACACCTGCACTACTAATAATATTTAATGTAAAGAAGTGCATCTTACTGCGATGTGTAACCCTTGAGACGTTCTTTATTTTTTACATAAATGCGGAGATACCATTTCATAAACGGGGTACTTAGCGAGCAGAATAATTGCGATAACGTTTTATGACCACATATGTAGCTGGCACTTTACACCTCTAGAAATAACTCAGTATTGAGCGTGGAGAATCCCGATTAAAACCGCCTACATGTACATCAGTTTTAAATAGTCCGCACAACTCGATCCATAACCGGAGAAGTTGGCTGACGAAAAATCTGCAAACAACGTGTTTTTTACTAGACATTTTAAACTTTACAACTTCACACCTAACTCAATATTGAGTTTAAATGAACTCGTTCAAGTGTAATAAGTAAGCTTTGAGGTGTACTTTATTTTTAGTATAGTTTGCGCATCTTGATTTATGACCGTCGGAATCGGCAAAGTAAATAAAAGTTAAAAAAACGTGTTTTTAGCGCACTGGCAGGATGAAAACTTTAAAAATATGAAGCTAACTTCTAATTGGGTGTGAATAAATTCGGTTTGGGCCAGTTTGTTGCATTTGACTTTTATTTCGTTTATGTGTGAAAAACATTAGTCCTACATCCTATTTGAGACATTGACCAATCGACATAGGGGAGAAGACGTATTTTTTCTTCTCGTGTTACACCCCTGATTTCTAACTTTACACCTCAAGAGGTAACTCAATATTGAGGTTTTATAAACGAAATTGGTTGTGACGTGTAGCTCCTGGAACGTAATTTGTTTTTATTCTATTTAACTTGTCCTGACTTATAAGCGGAGAAGCTGGCCGAGAAATCTGGGACAAAACCTGTTTTTTTTACTATCCACTACACTGTAAACTTTAAATCCCTGTATCTAACTCCGCATAGAGTGTAAAAGAATTGGCAGGTAAGCAGAAAGTGGCCCTTGGGTCCTAGTACATTTTATTAGGAAGAAAATTTTCGGACTCATAACCACATATGCTGGCAGACATAAATAAGTAAAAAACGCGATCAAAAACCTTCACACCCGCATATTTTTGCACTCTTTACACTCCTCCTCGAGAAGTAATGCGATATTCAAAAAAACAGAAAATACTATTCTGTACCATTGAATTGTATGAGGCATTTATGCTGCGTTGTGTTCAAGCATTCTGATAAAACCGTCGCAGGTTTGTATGTGTTATAACGTTACGCCAAAACTTTACACGCTCATTACTAACTCAGTGTTGAGTGTAAATAAAATAAAAGAAGGCTACATGGGGATTTTCAATTATCTACCTTTTTAAAAATATTGCACCTCCCAAAAATGTCCCAGTGTTGCTATATGGCGCTGGACGTATTTTGGGGGTACCCAAGTATATTATAGGTATGCGGTAACGCACTGTTACTCATGATGAATTATGTATTATTTTGATATTATTTAATGTAATGGAGGCATACCCTTATATGTGTAACAAGGATGGGCGATCCAACCAAATAAAGTCAGTTGTCCACAAACAACTCAAAGTCTGAGATTTTCTACATCCTAACCATGCATGATCTTGGGGGGGGGTGGGGGGTTTAGAGAGTTTTCACCCCTGCACCTGAAAAATTCCCCCCCCCTCAGAATTTTTTTCATTCCCCCCAGAATTCGCATTTTTTCCAGAGTGCCCTGAAACTTCCTGAAAACTCGAAAGAGGTGTTTTTAAGCATTTCAGCTATCTATTTGCTGAAAAGTGTCAAATTTCCGGCGCTTCGCGCCACATACTGATATTTTGACTGTATTTTCTTCAATAAATTGTACTTTTTAAATTTTTTAAACATTTCAAACCTTTTTAAGCTCTAGAAAGATAGCGCATCGTCAGAAACGCCGAAAAACGGTGTTTTACGCGTACCCGCCATTTTTGGGCCAAAAAATAGCACCTTGAAAATTTCACTCCCTCAGAATTCCCATGCTGTGCATGTATGATCCGAACCAGTGTTTATATTTGTACAAGGTCCGTTTGTACATCTGCAAAGATGATCTCTAAAAGTCTTTGTACGTTTCGTACACACAAATTTTTGGGTACTATATAATATGGTGCAGTAGCGATTTTAGTGTGGTAAAAACAGAGTTGTTCGACCTTTGGTAGTGTATGTTAGCTAATTTCTGGGTTTCTGAGGGGCAAAAACACTAATAATCGTCTTAAAACGGCGCTAAGTGTCGGAAAATTTGACAATTTTCCTTTTGGAATGCAATTTCTGCCATTATAAAGATATATAGAACACACAATTATATACTCATGCGCCGAAAATTTTTGCGAATTTCAGACCTTTTTTGCAATGTACAAAGACGGTCCCGAAAAGTCTTTGTATATCGGGGAAAATCTTTGCCGAGTGCAAAAAAAACACTGCTCCGAACCCGCCCCCATCTGTTTTTTGACAAAAAAGTTTCGTTTTTAGGTTATTTTAGAGGTGTTCTTTTCTATTCTTAGCTAAAACGGAAGATGACATACCTCTGTATGTGCTTTAAAAATTGCCGACTTCCTCTTCCAAATTTTGGGACGTTAGATGTTGTATACATACTCGTCTAAATCGTCGTTTTTACACCATCTTTACTATTCCGCCTCGCGTTTTTTAAAATTTAGTCGTTAAAGTTCAACCAGTGCAAATAAAGATTATTTCAGATAATCGAATACATAATTTTTTTTGAATGAATTTAATAATAAATATATTTTTCTTCAGTATTTAGATTAATTATTTATTATTTATTTAATTTAATTAGATTAATGTTATTTAGATTAATTATTATTTAGATTAATGTTATTTAGATTAATTAGATTAATTATTATTTAGATTGATATTTATTATTTATTTATTTATTTAGATTAATGGATAAAGTTTATGTTCGAATGACGATAGTTTAATTCCGTTTAAAATTTTGAAATTTATCGATAGCCTAATCCGCGGCTTTACATTAGGAGAATCTTCGGGTATTGACTTTGAAATAAAGCGCAGAATAGAAGTCGTGAGTTTTCTGATTCCTGTTTAATAATTTTATTGACTCGTCAATTAAATGATATCTCTTCTCCTTGAATGGAAAAAGTGAAAATTTTATGGGAATAGTACGGCAAAATGTGGCGCAAAATCCACGAAAATCAAGCATATTTGCAGAAGTGCTTGAAATTTGCAAGAAGCTCTGAATGAACTGAGTTTTTAAGCCGTTTTAGCGTTTATACCAGTTTTTGAATTGATTTTGGCTAAAAAACGGTTTGGCTGGCTGCCAGGTCGGTCATTCTTTACTATCTAATCTATTCATAACATTATTGTTCAGCAGCTTTTTTTATTCTCGTATTAAATTTTATTAGATGCTCTTAGTAATCATTATTTTCATTGTAGCTATGTATTATAGTTTTTATTGCAATTATTACTGTTTTCCTAGTGACAATTTTAAAATACGCCATACCACACGTGGGCGTAGGGGATTGGGGGTGCCCCATAAGTCGAATACCCTCCCCAGAAGTCGGAATACCCTCCAGAATTCAAAGTTTGAAACTTTTCTGTTGCTTTTTTAGCGATTCTCTATGCCAATGGATAGTGCTCGATGAGAAACGTCGAAAAATGGTGTTTTTTCACCAGACGACCACTTTTAAGACCATTTTTTTTGAACATCTTCTCACCCCCCAGAAATTTTTTCGCCCCCCACCAGAATTTCGGTGCTGCCCAGCTATGGCCCATACTCAGGCCCGTATCCAGGATTATATTTCGGTAGGGGGGGGCACAAATTTTGAGGTCAACAAATGTTGAGGTCAGATATATCGAGAGCGATTGGGAGATGGGCAAGAATAAAGGCATTTTTGAGCGTATCTCAACGAGCACTAATTGGGAAAAATTTCAAAAATTTGAACTCTATTTCATACTAATATTACTCAAATCTATCCTTTAAATAATCTAAATAATTGATTTCTCATCATGTAATCGACGAATAGTTTTTTAACCTCTGTCTTTGTATTAAATCTTTGTGATTTACAAAGAAAAAGAAAACAGAAAATGAAAAAATTTGAAATGTCTCTACATGTCTAACTCAAATTTGAGCGGTTTGTGGGTAGACTAGAAGACAGAAGGTATAGATAGACAATAAATTTTGAGTTTACCAGCTCAAAAGTTCGCTAAAAACCTGTTTTAGTGGTGTTTCAGGCCAAGATCGAGAATTTTTCATTTTTCCCTTTGGGAGACCCTTGTGTGTCAGAAATTATTTATTTCTGGGGGATGGTCCCCGCCCTGCCTCCCCTTCCCCTAAAACGAGCGAGGGCATATGTAAATATTTTAAGAAAAATTCAGAAAAACGCAAATATGCCAGATGTAGGAATATTCATAAGAAGATAAGAATTTCAGTATGTTCTCGTACATTGCATGCAGGACTCGATTAACTAATCTTGTTTTTTCTAATTTAAACTAGACTTTTGAGAACGACAGAAGAACAAGTTATTTATTGAGGTAGGTAGTGGAAATGTAATGTACGGAGTGATATGATATATTCTTTGCAATGTGTACTCAATGAGTTAGTTTAACATTATTAACATACATTTAACGGGGATATGGGGATGCCCCATCCAACGGTGGTCATTGGCGAATTTAAGGGGGGGGCGGCTGCCCCCTCCATAGGCTTAAAATAGTGCGCAAAATTAAGGATTTTTTAGCGATTTTTTAGCGATTTTCGGGTTAAAACGGCTAATTTTTCCGCCCAAGTCAGGGTTCCGCCCCCCCTTAGGGGTGCCGCCCCCTTAGGAAAATCCTGGATACGCCACTGACGGTGGTCATCTCCGAATCCGTCAGTGTCAGAAATTTTTTACCCCTCTCACTTTTGGCAAAGGCTTCTGTTTTTTGGTCATTTCTAAGTGCTTTTTTTGCCATTTTTGGTTAAGGCTTGGAGGTAATTAGGCCCACCTCTTGAAAATGGCGGACTACTCCTTCCTGAATTGTGAGCTGTTATGTGTCGTTTTTCAGATGTTGTGTTCCGTGAGTCTGATTCAATAATGTTTATGTTGCGCGTAGTTTGACTTTTTTAAACATGAAAAATTGTAGAAATGATTGTGGTATTAGTGACACAATTGTAAATTTGTAAGCTAGCGATTGACTCTATCGAAGAAATCGAAGAGTATTTGAAAGACTTGAAATTAATCTCTTAAAAGGTCAAAGCGAGTTTAAAAATTTTCCGTTTAAACTACTTTTTGTGGTGACCGCGAATCTAGGGTTCTCGCAAAGGGGTGCGGTATCCCAACTTTTCCCGAAACAGTCGATAATAGGTCCGAAAATTCGTTTTTTACTCGCAAAATAGCTTTTCCGTCATTTTACGTTGTCTGACTTTATTGAAAAGCCAGTTTCGTGCGATATTTCTCCGGAAAATATCAAAATGTTTCCTCAATTTTATTCGATAAAATGGCTAAATTTTCTTGACTTTAGGTTGAAACCTAGCGCAAAGCGCCCGATAATTTGTGAGATATGGGCAAAAGGACGTTTAACTGCTTGAATTACTGCTCAATTCCCTTTATTTGTGTACCTGGAAGCAATAGAAGTATTGAACCCGATATGTCGAAAATTTTTAAAATCTTTGATTGGAAATAAAAGAAAACTTTGCTTAAATAGCTGTTCTGCTGCACCAGAAATTGTTTCAGGAGTCATGAGAAAGTTTGTTACGACAAAAACTTATTACTGGAGGTAAAATTTGACTTTTAATTTGCTAAGGAAGTAAAAATGACATCATTGACTGTATTATGTACACATATGAATAATTGAGAAATTTTGATCAACGATGGCCGAAAATCGTTACAAATTACATATTCATGCTTTATCTCGCCAGCTATTTTTGGCCAAGGGGGGGGGGTTGCGGCTGCCCCTTAAAACCTCCTTTGTGCATGATCATAATAGCTTTCTACAGACTGGCGAATCGTCTCCTGCCTACCATAGGTGGGCAGTACTAAAAATCTGGGGGGGCAGGGTGCAAGTATTGTTCAAAGGTCAAAAATGGTCTTAAGAATGGTGATATGGCGAAAAACACCATTTTTCAACGTTTCTCATCGACATTATCCATTGGCATCAAAAAATTGCGAATAAAACCAAAAAATTTTCAAAAATTGAATTCGGGGGGTATTTTGCTTTCTGGGGGTTGCATACCCCCAAACCCCCCACGCCAAGGTATGCTGTCTGCTCTTGGATAACAATATAAAGTCATCATTTGTCTCAGAAAAATTACAAGGACATAGGGAGGAGTGAGAGGGGAAATTACCCCTCCCGCAGACTTTGAAAAACCGGTACTGTCTTGCGATTTTGGTAAAAAATAAGTTGCTGCTGTGAAAATTGTGAGATTTTATATTGGAAAAATATAACTCATTGAATCAAAAGTGCAGTGAAGCTGCTCAGATTATTGAAAATGTATTGATTTTTCCGTATCTCTACATTTTTAGTCCATTGCTTGTCAAATAATATAGTGCAACATATTGTAACAAAAATTTTTCTCCCAAAAATATTACATAATAGAATTTGATAAATCTACCTTCTGACGTCAAGAATGACGTTTCATGATGCTTATATAGATAAGGCTAGCTACATATTAACTGGTAAACATTCAAATTTATGACCTCTTTACTATGTGGCCATTTTATTTCTACAATAGTACGAGTAAAGTCCCCTTTAAAAGGACAATTGCCTCGTAGGCACCGAATATGTTTTTTCTATAAAACTTTATTTATATATAAACTTTGTTTAAACTGCTCGTTTGGGCAGGGTACAATGGCTTCGTTGTTTTTGGGCAAATCGGGCGTTTACGCTTTCTACGCTTGCTTGGTCGTTTACCTGTACGGAGATTTAGCTATCTATTCTACTGTGGTCCCTAAATCGTTGATGAATGTTATTTGGTGCGAAAAATTGATTAATTTTAGTTATTGGACGTAATATAAAACGGCTTCATTTTTAGCACCATTGGCGCTCCTATAGATGTTAATAACACTTGCTTGCTGTGCAATGTGTCGAAATATGACCCGTGTTGGCCACATTCCAATTACTATTTAACCCGATTCGCTATTTATCGATTGATCGTGGTACGTACTGCGCTTAAACAGATTAACCTAAAATTTGTTCATTTAGTATGGTGAAAAGCGGCGTAGAGAATGAAATTTTTGAATTTGAGAGAGCTTAAAGTAAAGAAGCGATTGTCTGCGCAATCATTTAAGGTTTTGGTATGTTTTCAATATTTTGTCATTTTATTTTTAATCGTATTTTATAATCTATCTTTATTAATTTAAGGCCGGCTTTTGACCTTTCTGCTGCTACAACATTATGAATTTTCATCTCTATTATATCATAGTTTTTTATCTAGACAGTGGCGGATCTAGGACCTAAGGGGTTATAAAGTTCTTTTTCTTAAGTTTTTCACCCAAACTTTTCACATGACAATCAAAATAGGTCAAAAATTTCGCCCTTCGCCTGAGAAACAGAATTTTTCAGCGTTTAACATTGTCTACTTTTATTTAAGATCGCTTTTGACGCAACAGCTTTTTTGAACAATTTTGAAATTTTCGACAATTTTGTGCGAAAGAATGATTATATTTGTACTTCAGCGATAATCTTGAGCGAAGGGCCTATAAATTTGAGAAATTTAGGCTAAAGGGCGTTCATAAGTCTGATTTACTGCTCGATTCCCTGTATATGTAGCACTTGACGTTAAACGTTGAACATTTCTTTAGAAGTCAGGCTCGAAAATAGACGAAGGCTGTCCTGAATTAGCCATTTCTGCTCTTGTAGATTGTTTTGAAGCTATTCGATGAAAAAATGGCTTCCAGGTCGCAAACAAACTAAATAAATGTCATAATGAGGTATAATTAGACACATTATGATCACTGACGGCAAAAAATCATTGCAAAGTACACAAGCATGCTTTATCTCGTCAAATATTTTTGGCCAATGGTAGGGGCGGCCGCCCCCCCTCGCACCTTAAGTCCGCCTCTGATGCTAGACATTTTTTGTGGCTAATATTTTTATACCAAGCATTTTCGGAATATTTTTCATCTCGAAACGAAAAATTTCTAAATATGGGAATTCGCTTAGGCTTTTCTAGACTGCCTTTTGTAGATATATCGAACTGAATTGCTTCTCGGAAATTGCGTAGTCTTTTTGTCTCAAACTTTTGAAATATTACGTGCAATAAGTCGTTGTTACTAAATAACGAGTATTGTGATGATAAATAAATTAGTAGGTATTTGGTATTAAATTATTAAATGCACGTTTAATCGATTGATTTTATTTTACTAATTCGGTTTCGCCTCTTTCGCTATCGATTCGACATGTTTATAGGCCGGATTCGCTCTGCTCATTGGCCCCTTCGTGTTTTTCAATCTGTCAAAGACTAAATATCTTCAATTATTCACCAACGTCTCAAGATGGACGTGTGAGTGATAAATTTTCAGCATTATCTGATCAGGCACGTATCTGGGGGAATGGGGGGGGGGGTTCGGACCCCCTCCTCCGAAATTCAGAAAAATTGGAAATATATGACTTTTTAAACGTTATTTTTGTTGCTATTTTTGGTTTTTGTTGGGCTTAGTCCTCCGAAAAATTGGTGTTGGTCTCCCCAAAATAGGACGGCCAGCTTTGTGCCGGTATCTCATGCTTAGACTTAATGGTAGGAATTTTGAGGTGACGAATTGAGCCGATGTGAAATATAGCTGCAGAAGGAAATATAAATACCTGGTTTAGATTGGGCCGATGGTAAACCGTTATTGTGTGGAACGAATTTACCAAAGTAAAATAAGGCCGAAGTGTCCAAGTTATATCATATGCAAGTTAGGTGTAAATTGCCAAAGATTAAAACTTAGACTAAATGTAAACTGCTGACATTGGGTCGAGTTCGCAGGTGCTAAAATAAGCTGCATGCAATCACCACTATTCTTAACTACCTGTTCCAAGACTTGCCGTTTATTTTTTTAAATCGTTCGTTTAAACTTCGAAATTAAATTGCGATTGATTTTGAAACTTTTCAAACGCGCATGGTGCTGAATGAACCGTACAATTTTACATTTTTCTGGAAAATGCGCAAAAAATTGTTAAAAAATTACTATCACTTTGCCCCAAATATTCTTTGTACAGTAAACAAAGGTGGCTCCGAAAATATCTTTGTCTCGTACAAACAATTAGATTTTTTCCGATGAGACTTCGAAAATTGTTTGCTACCGGATAAAATAATTTGTCTAATTTTTCATAAATTTTGTAACATGCTATATGACTGAAAAGTATTCTGGAAAGCTACGTAGATGACCCACGCACGCCGTATATTACTTTTCATTTTCACATATGTTTTCATGGTATTGCTTTTATTTTTGTGGTGCTTTTATGGTTTTTATTTCTTGTATATTATATGCCTTTGATGTAAACCACCAAAAGCTAAAACAGCGTGATTATTAATGAAACAAACAACAAAATAAAAAATGGATACATAAATAGCAAATTTATAAATTTAATTCTAAATTAATTTAAAGAATCCATAAATTTAGTTTCTAATTATTTTTGTAACTAAATGTGTATCATTTTGTTTTGAGCGTTTCTACTGATGATCGGTGTCGCGTGTAAGCTTCTGTTGGCTGACCAAGGAGCGGGTCGACCACTTGCATTCAAAATGGAGCATTTTGCCGATTTATTTGGCATCAGCGTCTATGCTTTTATGTGTCATCATAGCTTGCCTTCCGTTATTACGCCAATGAAGTATTTATGCTTTACATTCGCAACAGGGATTCCTTAAGTTATTGGGGATACAGCCAGGGATGCGAACGGAATCTTGGATTCTATGGCCGGTCTGGGGAGGGGGCAGACAAATTTGTGGGCCTGAATTGTCTTAAAAACTATCAATATACCTAAGTTGTTGATCTGACGGCGATTATTGGCTGCAGTAGCGTAAAACCAGTGTCAATTCACAGTTTCTGGCCATTTTCGATCCCTGTTGGGATAAATTTCATAAATTTATAATATTTCCTATTAGTATCCATAGAATTTCCCATTATTTTCATTGAGGGAATAGGTGCGCAAAGGTCAAACTTTCAGAGGGGGTGAAAACCAAAAATTAGTAGATAGCTAAGTGCTTCGTAAAAAATGTTATATAGCCTTTTTGAGCGCCGAAAACTAGTTATACAGCCTTTGTGTACTCACAAACAGCTATATTGCCTTTTTGGGCTAAAAATAGCTATTTAACCCTTTTTTAGTCAAAAAATAGCTATATATCCTTTTGAAACTTAGTAAAGACAACTATATATCATTTCTGAGCCCAAAAATGCTATACAGCTCATTTTCTGAGCCTAAAAAAGTATATATAGTCAGGAACGGATTTAGAGGGTGGGGGCGGCCGCCGCCCCCCCCCTCATTGGCCCGTGATAGTGCGCAAAATTAAGGCTTTTTGAGCGATTTTTTTTAGCGATTTCCGGGTTAAAACGGCTAATTTTTCCGCCGAAGTCAGTGTTCCGCCCCCCATTAGGGTACCCCCACTTCCTCAGGAAAGTCCTGGATCCGCCACTGTGTACAGCAAGTGCTGTTTCGGCCAAAATTGCTGTATAGCTATCAGTTTTTCAGAGCTCAGTGGGGAGTAATACCCCCTCTCACTCCTCAATGCTCTTGTATGATTGAGGGGTATGTACCCTGTAAATTCCCTCCCCAACGTTCACGTCTGGTCTAGTTTGCAGAAGGACGACAGGAAAATTTTTCTGGCGAAAACAAACCTGAATGAGGGCCAAAAAAGACGAAAGGCATAAGCTTTCTTGCAAAAAAGCTTATAATCGACCAAAAACTGGTTAATGTGGTAATTTTACGCAATTTGACGTTTGCATAAATTTTTAGACTAGTTTAGCTTGAAAGCCTTCCGGTTGACCCCTGAACCCGCTGATCACACAATCCGGTCATGTTGTTTACAGCGCTTCATAAACAAGTAAGCCATCCCTTTAATTATAGATGTAAGAGGAGTAAAGTAAACGTCCCGCGCCTGCGAAAAATTGGAAAAATTGAAATTTTCTTTCCTACTTTTAGGCAACAGCTTGCATTTCTAGCCATTTTCAAAGTTCGAATGCTATGGGCCTTTTTGTTATTTGGAAACGTTATTAATCATTACTTTTTTCAGTTTTTATCACTTTTCTATTTTGTCGTTTCTTCAGTTGGTACTTGTTTACATCATTAGGCTTCTCGTGTGACTCAACGTTAGAAATAATTGTGTCTAACTTACTCATTCCATAAGCTATTATACTAATATGCGAGTATAATTTCGGCTTGTGTTGCATTTTCCGTCGTTAATTACGTAAATAAGTCAAACTGCTGTCTGTGTAGTGTGTACTGTATGTTTTATCAAAATGTACACTAAATGCATATATTCAGGCCGGTAACTAGGATGTTATCTGGGGGGGGCCAAATTTTGAAAGTCAGATATCTCGAGATTGCAGTAGAAGGTAGTCAAAAATAAGGACATTTTTGAACGTTTCTCAACTAGCTCATACACAACCATAAACGAATTTTTTTAAAAATTGTGAACAATTTTCGGTTCATTTTATAGTCGTACTCAGAATGATCTATCGTTTGAACTATGTGCGCAAACTCATCATCAAACTATCTTCATTTTGATACTCATTGCTCTGTGAAGAAAAACAACAAGAAAATTAGTGATTCGGCGCAAAGAGCCGGGAAATTTGACATGCTCTTCATGTCCAACTCTAATTTGTGCCTTTTAAAACACGAAAGCATACAGGAACAATCAATCCGGCGCCAAGCGCCGAAAAATGTTGCGTTTACTAGCTCAAAAGTACGCAAAAGAACCTGTTTTGACGACCTTTTAAATGCACTTTAAGAATTTGTCATTTCTTCCTTTGGGAGACCGTAGTGATAAACAAAGCTTTTTCCGTTTTAGGCAAGTGCCCCCCTACCCCCTTGGCTACGGGCCTCCGAATATTTTATTTAGGCCATCATTATTTTATTCTTGATTATTATTATTATTATTATTATTATTATTATTATTATTTTTATTATTATTATTATTATTATTATTATTATTATTATTATTATTTATTATTATATATTATAGTTATTATTATTATTATTATTATTGTTTAGTTTTATTATTCTCGTTGTCTATTTAGCATATTAGTTTGTTAGTTTTTATTGTCATCGGTCATTATTTAAGTACACTTATGGCAATCGCAATTTATGAAGGTGGTATAAAATCATAGTGTCGAAAAAGATGGTGTAAAGTGAAATTAAAGTTTTCCAAAAAAAGGCATCATCCAATGGCGCTTGCTCTAACCTGACACTTTGCGCATTGCTGTGTATTGTACGAGTTGCTTCAAACTGACTCACGTTTAATTTCGATTTTTTAGGAACAAAGCTGGCATTTTTCGCTTCGCTTCAATGGTTTACGGTGTTATTCTAGCCTTTTATGTCACAATTTCATTAACCGGCTCGTTCACTTTTCATGAAGTGCAGGACGTTTACACTCTAAACTTCTTGTCGCTATCAGGCGCATCATCGGGATCGGTTTACATCGTAATTTCGATCATCGACTATTATTTAGCGTTATTTCCAGTTTTTACGTTAACCACAAATTTTCCAATAGTCGGCGTCACTTTACGCAATAACATTATCGATCTACTTTACAATGATTCGATTCGGGACTCGAAATTCTCTAGTTTACAACAAGAAAGCGGTTTACACCGTGATTACGCTTCGGAACAAAATAATGACGACGACATCGGCGGCAGTTCACAACAGCCAGATAGCTGTGCTTCTGATGCATCGTTGTATCCAAGCGTTGGATCGAAAAATGAAGGCAGGTGCTTATACCAATATAGTTTTTGAACGTTTACGTTTAATCTTTTTCGAATTGACTGACTTCAAATTTAAACCCAATGTTTGAAATCGCTTAAGTTGCTAAGTCGATATCATTATTCAGTGCTGTGGCGTCTGAGGGTGGACATGCGCAGCATTGCAATTTTTTTTGGGGTGGAACCACAATTTTTTCTAAAGTGTCTTTGGGCTCAAAAATGGTTAATATGCGTTAAAAACATTTTTCGACTTTTCTGACAATTCTCTGTGTTTTTAGGACATAAAACCTCAAAAAATATGAAAAATTGCACTCAATTGAACAAGAGTTCGGTCAAAAAACGAGAATATGGTGCGAAGCGCCGAAAATTTGACATTTAATGAGTTGAAGGATCTCTAAAAAAGTACATTTTCCTCTAATTTTTCGGGAAGTCGCTGATTCGGAGGGAAATTTTCTTTAACTATGTCTCTTTTAATACGTGCACATGGTGAAATGCTCTGGGAGGGGATGGAGCGAGTGTTCTTGGAGGGGGTAATGGGTAATTCCTTAACAAGTTTTAATATCAAATTTTTGTACTTAATTATTCCTATTTGAGGCGTCATTTGTTGTTTTTCATAACTTCAGTTATCAGTTCTAGTCCAGCATGGCCTGAGGGCGGTATGCCTTTTAAAACTTCTCGTATGGAATTACCCCTATAACCCATCCCCTAGTGTGAATATGTGCTATCCACCAACTGGAAGCCCTATCATCACGACGATGTCTAAGCCTACAGTTGAATTAATAAAAGTAGGTAATTGCGCCGTCCTACAGTATTATTTAGATTTAGACTGGCTTAGTAGTCTTGTGCTGTATGCATATATCAGCATGACCTGATACGCCTAGCCGGTACAAGTATAACATGTTGTCGCCTTACCTACGATTTGTGCACACGGTCAAAAGCTTGGGGAGGGGGTAAGTCGAGTTTCCATTTGCTGCAGTTTATTCTTCAGGAATATTCGGGCTTAAATTTCAGTGAAAACAAATAATAATAAGGATGATGGAATGACTTTTGACATAAGATACGTACGAAATAAAGGAAGAAATCTGCCTGGATTGCAGTGACTCACAAAAGCTTAATGCTAGAAAAATAACTGTACGTAATTGAAATTATACTCTTAGACGTCTTTATAGCCGCCCCTTCCAGGATAGAGCAATAGGTTTTGGTCAAAAATTGCAACTGATAGGTGCAGACAGTGTGCTCGCCATGAAACATGACACACTATAATCGTCAGATTTATATTAGATGATGCGTCGCGAGCGCCGCGTTTTGTCTATAATGCGCTATCATTTCTTTTTTATTATTATAGGATATTTATCTATATCATGCCGTTAATCTGGCGATTAGCAGCACCAATAAGAAGCGAAGTGCGCATGCGAATGCCGGAAGCGCGCACGTGCCTGAATATAGAACGGCATTCACGTGCGCGCACTCGCCTGAATATAGAACGGCATTCTACGTGTGTGCTTTCCTGCCTGTTGGCGCTATTAATAGCTTAATTGCGCTGTCCGCATCGCCAGATTAACGGCATGATACAGATAAATATCCTAATAATAATAAAAAAGAGATGATGGAAATCTGATGATCATAGTGCATCATGTTTCATGGCGAGCACTGTATGCTTTTAAAGAGTCCTGGTAGGTGGATACCATCCTCATACCCTTCCCAGTGAACATGTGTGTGTCTCTTATATAATAAATCCCCATCATGATCTGGCTTCTGAATTTAGCCGTTGATTTCGTAATGAAAACACGCTTATGCCGTAAAAATGTCATTGAATAACGTCAATTTGTTTGCATCAAAAACTTTGAAACTTTTCCTCCAGGTAATTTTCAAAATAATCAAAATAGTTTTGAAAAGAAAGGAGCAAGAGACATATGTGTCAACTCATATTCCATAATCACCTATTGAGTACGATTGCGTGAATTATATGCATAAATTCCTATGTTGTATTATTGAAATTTCTAATTTTCATATTCTAGCAAAATATGCATTGTATATGTACGAGCAGGCCCACATCCAGGATCCGGAGAAGGGGGAGGGGCAACATAAATTGCTTTATATCTCCGGGAAATTCGTCGGGGTAGCTCGCAAAAACCACATTTTTCCAGCCGTTTCTCGACATGCTCTATCCATTGAGATAATAAAATTCGAACTGTTCGAGAAAAATATCTTTTCTTAACTCAAAGGCTATAAAAAGTGTCATCTTATGGTCGCAGTTGGGCCAGTGCTATGGAAAATACTTCACATTCGGCGCAAAGCGCCGGAAATTCGAAGATATTGCGACAAACACATGCGAGTTTTTCCATTTTTCTTGCATTATCTTTTTACCTTTCAAAATTTTTCCTCCGACCAAGGGGGGACGGCCGTCCCTCCTAAATGCGGCCCTCAGAGCTATTTGTAGCCCCCCCAACTCAGAAAGAATTGATTTGCAAATCCCGTTATACTTTTTTCTATTTTAGGCGTAGAATATAAGGTCATTTACCTACCCACTTCCCCTCAAAAATGGCCGAATAGCCTTCCCCGAGAATTTTTGAGCTGTCGCATATCGGAGTAGCAATTAATACATTACATCATATTTCGTCCTGTAGTTTGTGCTTATGCCTTGAATTGTTGGAAGGGATTACCGGAAAAATTGCTCGCCAACAATTGCTCGAGAACTATTGCTCGCCAACGATTGCTCGCCCAACAATTGCTCGCCTAGCAATTGCTCGCCCCAGCAATCGCTCGCCCAGCAATTGCTCGCTCAGCAATTGCTTGCCCAGCAACCGCTCGCCCAGCCCCGCGCCCGCTCAGCACCATTGCTCGCCCAGCAACTGCTCGCCCAGCAATTGCTCGCCCAGCAATTGCGCCGCTCGCCCAGCAACTGCTCGCCCAGCAATTGCTCGCCCTATCGTGCTCGCCCAGCAATTGCTCTTGCTAATTGCTCGCCCGGCAATCGCTCGCCCAGCAATTGCTCGCCCAGCAATTGCTCGCCCAGCGCAATTGCTCGCCAATCACCAACAATTGTAGCCATACGATTTCTTGCTAAGCAATTGCTCGCCAGTGAATTGATCACATGGGAACCGCTTTCTGGGCATTGTTGCTTCTCATATATGTGAATCAGCAATCGTCTCGGAATCGCGCTTTAAAAAAATGGAAGGTGTGTTAAATCCAAAAATCGACCGCCCCGGATCTTGTAATCATCTGGTCTGAACAAAATGGTATAATTAAGTACAATTCAGTTCTGCTGTGATGTTGCATACATTTGCGCTCATACGTTTATCTATGTACCAGATTGTTTCGTTTTTTGTAGGAAAGAGAGGAGAAGCAGTAATTTCAGATTGAAAGTATTCCTTTTTAGTGTACTAAAATGATTTTTAATTCGTTCAATCTTAATTTTCAGTTTTAATGCACTCAATAAAAGTCGACAGTTGCTCGCCACCGCCTGGCGATTGCTCGCCAATCAGCTGTGATTAGTCGAGAAAATGCATTTTTTAGGTTTTTTAATTCGTTCGATCAGTTACAAGCTGATCATTGAAGCAAAGTAATTCAAGTCGGAAATTTTCCCGATCACAGCAGAACTAAATTGTACTTAATTACACAATTTTGTTCCGAACCGGATCATTACAAGATCCGGAAACGGTCGATTTTTGGAAGGAACGCAGTTCCGTCTTTATAGCGTATATGATTCCAATACAGAATGACAACTGCTGATTCGAAGAAATGAGAAGCAACAATGCTTAAGGAGCGATTCCTCTATGTGATCAATTCACTGGCGAGCAATCGCTCAGCAAATGTTAATCGTTCGGCTAGCAATTGCTGGTGATTGGCAAGCAATTATAAAGCGGGCAATTGTTCGTCGAGCAATCATTTAGCGAGCAATTGCTAGGCGAGCAATTAGTTTGCGAACAATAGGTGGCGAACAATAGTTGGTGAGCAAATGCTGAGCGAGCAATTGCTGGCGGCGGATGATGTCGAGCAATTGCTGGGCGAGCAATTGCTGGGCGAGCAATTGCTGGGCGAGCAATGTGCCGAGCAAGCGAATTGTTGGGCGAGCAATTGCTGGGCGAGCAGTTTCCTGGGCGAGCAGTTGCTGGGCGAGCACTAACGAGCGAGCAATTGCTGAGCTGAGCAGTTGCTGAAGCGAGCAATTGCTGAGCGAGCAATAGCTGGGCGAGCAATTGCTGGGCGAGCAATTGCTGGGCGAGCAATTGCTGGGCGAGCAATTGCTGGGCGAGCAATTGCTGGGCGAGAAATTGCTGGGCGAGAAATTGCTGGGCAAGAAATCGCTGGGGGAGCAATTGCTGGGCGAGCATTGCTGGGCGAGCAATTGCTGGGCGAGCAATTGTTCTCGAGCAAATTGCTAGCGAGCAATTTTCCGCAAACGGTTAGAAGGCGTATGCTGCATTTAAAATAATGATGTTGGCTAACTAGTGTGAAGAATATGCAGAATAATGTGCATAAATCTCGGGCTTTTCGAGTAATTTTATTAAAACGTTATTAATGCGAAATTTTGATTTCAAAATGCATCATAATACGCCATATTATGTTTATGTGATTTTAACTATATATAATTACTCAATTTTTATTAATAATTAGTTAATTGATTGATTATGATGATCATGTATATCGGACATAGTTATAGTATCTATGGTATTCATGTTGCCCAGTCTTCCCACAACCCTGGCTTTTAATTCAAACCTCATTTTTGAAATGGAAGAGTTTAATGTGTTCTTCTTAATTGAAGCTCAAATTTATCGTCTGAAGCTCAAGGATCAAAAATACAAATAAAAGTGTAAAGAACAACCACAGTCCGGCCGGACCACAACGACACGCGCGGTATGATCGGCCTAGGGGTCAGCAGGCCTGGGGACAGGGTGAAATATTCAACTTTTTGGACTCAAAATGACGTATGAAACTCGTACGTACAAATGTTATATTTGCGGTAAAACTATGCTGATCTAGAGTTTGCTAGTCAGTTTGCAGCCGCTTTTGAAGGAAATCTTTCGTATTTATCGGTTTTAAGCCTTCGCTTTGCCTCGTTTTCTCTGGAAGTATCCCATTATTTTATTATAGGGTCTCGACCACCCATATGGGCATGTGGTCTGGCTGGAACCCCAGAATCGTGGACTCTCGTCCCGCAAAATCGATAGGACCCCAGAATTGAATTTTTGGCGCTACTTTTGTCAATTTTGCCCCGTCGGACCCCGAGAATTTGGCGGCTGCTCATGTATGGTCTGTAGGTTCTGTACCAGAATGAAGTGAATATGCAAAGTCAGGCCCGCATCCAGGATACGGCCAGGGGTTGCGGACCCAACATAAATTGGTCTATATCTCGGAAACATTGGTTGGGATAGCTCGCGAAAATCCGCATTTTTTGACGTTTTTCGACTTGCTCTATCTATTGAAAGTCATAAAGTCTAAGTGTCTTTCGGAAAATGTTTTTCGAACTCAAAAGCCTATAAAAAGGGTCATTTTTTGGTGGTCGAACTTGAGCCGACATGATCGAAAATACTTCACATACCGCGCTGATGCGTCGAAAATTTGAAGATTTTACGACAAAGGCCTCAATCTTCCATCTTTCCGTGCATTTTCTTACCCTTCAAAAATTTTTTTTTCAGCCAAGAAAGTGGGGCGGCCGCCCTTCCGCCCCGCTTATTAAACATGGGCCTGCAACTTATGATTTTACGTGCTAAATGTCTAAGATTCAAATGTTGAATTATGATTTTAAAGTCAAAACATAGACAGTTAGAAATATTTAGAATTTCACTTTCAAGGTCAACTCAAAAATTTGAATCTGTTTCAAAAAACCCAAAATCTGTGTTTTTGGCTAGTAAATGAATAACCTAAAAGGCCGAAATTCTGCCTTTAGAACAATACATTTCTTATTAGTATCGATTTTAATTTGCGAAAATTTAATTTCATTTTAAGTCACAGCAACTATTGATTTAATCACATCAGAAATTTTACTGCAATTCTATTCAAGCGAATCTACTCAATTTCAAAATTCAAAAATGGAAAAGTTGAGACTCAAATCCAGCAGGATTGAGATTTGAATTCGTCACCGGAAAGTTCATAGATTTGAGACGAACAAAGATTCAAAAAGTGCGAATTTCGGTCTAATTTTAAAAAACCGAAAAAATGCATCGTAATTCTACAAATCGAAAGGCTAACGATAAATAAAATACATAGCATTAAACAAGTATGTAGGTACCTATTAATTACACGCCTATTCTAATAATGTTATCAAAATATCAAACTGTGACAAGTAGTAAAAATATTAAAAATGCTCTCAAAAATGAAATAAGCAGAAAATATAAAAATATAGAGAACAAAGCAGCTATGCGTCGCGTGTAGAAAAGGTCATTTTCTAGTCTTTTAACTCAATTTGTTAGAACTTGGTTCGCTTTTGCGATTATTGCTTCATGCCTTTTATTTTTTGTCTTTATTGCTTTTTCGTTTTCTTGAAAACTCTTTTCTGCTAAACATTCAGAAACCCGTAAAACGTTCGTTATAAAACGCGTACTTATTCCGATATTGGTCGTTTTGCCGCCCACTTTCGTATCGTTGTCCACAGACAACGTGGAATTGCTGACCTCCGTGACGGGCAGTTACGCCGGGGTCGGGGTTCAATACGTTTTGCCCGCCCTATTGATCTGGGGAGCCCGCAAAAGCTACAGTGACCCCGAATTTTCCATTACATCGAACTCCCAAGTTTCCAATGCGTACGCCAGTCCATTCGCTCGCAATGCTTGGATCATCGTACTCCTTTGCTGGGCCGTCCTATCCGTTACCATAGTTACCGTGAATCACGCGTATTCGGGATTTTAATTTTGTTTATCACTGAAGCGCGACTTAACTTGTATTTGAAAAAACTAAAAACCTGAAATCAACTATGCGAGTATAATCTATTTAACGAATTCTTGCACAGATTTTTGAAACAAATGTGCATTTCCGTGTTTTCTGCTGGTTTTTTGGCAATATTTGAAAAATGATCTGCGATTTTGCGTAGAATCCCGAAAAAAATCGTCGAACAGGTGCTGTTTTGAGCGTTTTTATCGATTTTTTACCCAAATATGTCAAATTTTTGACGTATCGCGCCATATACTTATTTTACATCTATAGTTTGGTTTAATGTATTTGAATTTTTTAGATATTTTTTTAAATCATGTTTTTATGCTTTAGAATGATGTACCATCGTCAGAAACGCCGAAAAATAATTTTTTTAAAGCTTATCCATCCTTTAAAATTGTTCACAAAAGGAGCTTTAAAGTTTCACCCCTCCCCTTAGTATTCTTAAGCTGTGCATGTTCGAACTGCACATATTGTCTAGCTTTTGAATATGACTTTTCGTGTCACGCTATGTAGTCAGTTTCATTTACCTTTGCGGTTTTCTCTTCAATTTAATCCGCGTGAATCAGGCTTGAAAAGCGGTTTGAACTTTTTATGCAGTACTGCGGCTTTACAATAGCAAATGTCTCTTCATAACTCAATATACTGTAAAATATCACAGCCGCGGTGTTAGTTTAAAACAACTTTTTTGTAGGCACTTTACATTTTTTGAAAAACCTCAAAGTGAAGTGAAACGGACTATATATAGTAATCTGCCGTACATTATTCTTTAACTGCAGTTGTTTTCGTTTACTTATATGTATGCTTTAAATGCCGTTTATATAATAAAACTGTCAAACAGTATGTAGTCTTATGTATGCTTTTCGTTCTCCTAGTTAAGTTAGTCATTGTCACATTAGATGTCTGACCACACCTGGGCGTGGGGGTATGCACCCCCCAGAAACCAAAATACCCCCTCAGTAATCAAAATACCCCCCCAATTTTTGGATTTTTTTTTCGTTTTTTTCGCAATTTTTTGATGCCAATGGATAGTGCTCGATGATAAACATCGAAAAATGGTGTTTTTCGCCGTACCACCATTTTTAAGGCCATTCTTTGACCTTCGCAAAATCTTGCACCCCCTCCTCAAAATTTTCTTGCTGCCCACGTATGTGTCTGACCAAGCGGATTTAACTTTTCAATCGCAATTTCACGGAGCAACACGTTACATACACGTCAAGCGTGCGATTGATAGGCTTCGGGAAGCGAATGTGAAACTCCTTCACTGTGTACCTGTAGTTCGGGTAGACCCAGTGTTTTTTTCGTGCAATATACCTTTGTACATGTACAAAGATGGTCACCAAAAGTCTTTGTATGTTTTGTACATGCAAATTTCTGGGTGCTATTATATTGTATTATATCGTTTTTGGTGTGGTAGAAGATGGTTTTTCATACTCACCGTTGTTAGTGTTTTTTACCCAATTTCTGGGTTTCTGATGACAAACTAAAAAACTAAGTACGTTTGCTTTCTAAATGCAATTTCTGCCATGATAAAGAGATATCGAACAAGCAATTAATCATTTCTGCGCGTAACGCCGAAAATTTTTGGGAATTCTAGACTTTCTACAGTTTTTGTTTCCCCAAAATCTTTGTACCGGTACGAAGACGGTCCCAAAAAGTCTTTGCACAATTAGAAAAACTCTTTGCCGAATACAAAAAAGAGTTGACCTCACCTCATTTAGCCAGATTATAATTTTTCTATTTGTAGAGATACCTCTACACGCCGTTTTGCCGCGTTGGTTCAACGCGAAATTTCGTTTGTTTTGCGCTACGATATACCTACGCATCCACGACTGATTGCCCCAGATGTACGTATTTGTGCTCAATTTCCATACGCACGTACGCGACCGTTAAGCGCAACGCTTAAGCGGCTCGCCCGGGACCACCTTCCCCAAAAATATATTTTCTCGTTCCTTTCCCAAGCGTATTTTCAATCAAAATCCGGGATAGGAAAATTGGCACTCGGGCTTAATGCGACTTGAGTACGAATTGGTATGTGTGTTATCATATCTTACGTGTGTTAAAACTCCATATGTGTGTGTCTGATATTTGTGCCTATCTCGTTTGTGACATTCCTTTACCGTAAGCTTTGCCCTGTAGGCCTATTGTCATATTCCGTAGATCCATTCCGTGTTTCTTTGTCCACGTTGATACGCCTCTTTTTTCGCATCGTTTAAACTTGCGTGCTAGCGCAGTGTTGGACGCACTTTAAGAATTTTTCATTTTACATTAGCTTTATGAGCGTGAGAGCCTCTTCGCCAGCTTCAGCGCTGAGCGTGTTTCTTTTTCCGTACGTTGAGTAGCGCCTCCGTACGTAGTTTTATTTCTGCTTGGCTGCAGAACTCGTTGTTTTTCCAGCGTAGTGGGCAGGGCACGCGTTCTTTTGGGTCGGATGCACTTCCGCCGCATAGATCACTTCCGCCGCCTAGGTCAGTTCCGCCACATAGTTCACTTCCGCCGCATAGTTCATTTCCGCCGCATAGTAGTACGGAACAGTCGCTATCGTTATTAATTACACAAAGTGCATTTTTAGAGCAGAGTAATGGCATTTGAAACATAGAACTTATACGGGTTTCCGTTTAATTAAACAAAATGTAATAAAAGTTTTTTAGTAAAAAATAAAATGTCCGACTACAAAATGTAATAAAAAATTTTTAGTTAAAAATATTATGTCCGACTTAGATAACTGAGTTCAGTTATTAGGTAGCTATTTGATAGTCATAAAGCCATATTATGCAGCGTTGGATAAGCAGTTCCTTTCTGGATCATCCTGTAAACTTCAATCAATAAATGAGGTAAGGCAAAATTTTACCACGCATTCACTGTTAAAAATTGAATTTTAAATGAGCTTTTCCTTGTCGAAAAATTTGATGCTAACAACGCGAATTAGTTTGCTGTTATTAATTGAAAACGATGTTTTATTAGTCATCGAATAATTGTCTTAATAATAGTTCATTTTTTGTTGCATAGTGTTGTCATTTAAGACGAATGAGCACTTCCATGCACCTGATTTTATAAATTCTTTTTAACAGATACAATCACACATGAATATAGAACACAGAAAAGTATGAGGATAAGTGGGGTGTGACTGAACCACCGTATATATTCGTATTGGTGAGACTAAATGTACGAGTATTGAAGCTAGTACGAATTTGCCTTGTGAGAAAATTGCATTTTTATGTAAGAAAGTCTTAAAAATGTAGGTGGTTCGCATCGTGAGAATTATTTACCATAAATTACCTTAAATTTGGCTAAAGATGACACTTTTACAGCCAATATAGTAGAAAATTATTGAAAAGTACCTATTTTATGACCTTGTGTTGAAAAATGTAGGAAAATGCAGTTTTTACCGACTATCTCAGCGAAGTTTACAAGAAATAAGACCATTTTATGTCGGGTCCGCCCCCTCACTTTGGCAAATCGTAGCGCATATAGCAATTATTCCATAATATGCGGCGGAAGTGAACTATGCGGAGGAAGTGACCTATGCGGCGGAAATGAACTATGCGGCGGAAGTGACCTATGCGGCGGGAATGCACCCCAATCGTTCTTTTCGCCCCTACGCTTTGTTTTTGTTATTTTGTGTGCGCCAATTGGCATTTATTGTATGCCTTTGGCAGGGCTTGTGCCCTTGTTAAATACATTGTTTGATTTTAACCGATTAGCGTAACACGACAGTCGGCAGCATGTATCCTCCATGTTGTCGCTTTTTTATTGCTTCATAACTTTTTCTGTCCAAAAATATTGTAAAAATTAATTATTTAATTAACGATGTTGGGCTCGGTTGAATTTCCGCGCTGCTGAATTCTGTCCTTCTGCTAAAGCACCGGAATCCGGTCCCAAAACAAGTTGAATAATAATCTTTTTGAGCCCTCAATTAGGTTTCCGGGGAACCTACATTAATCAGGTACTTAATCTCAAAGGAGTTCAGTAAGTAAGTTTCACTAGGTGCGTGCGTAGAGGGCCGGAGCTACCCTGAACAGGCCGTAGCCGCTTACCCCCGAGTCGCCGGTTGGTGATCGACCCCTAAAAAGGGCGAGAACCCCCGTGTGAGCGCATAAGCTAAGCTTCGGGTTAGGTAAGGACGTGAACGTAGGCACGGCGCTCGTTTACATATTCTCTAAATTTCTTGGGCAACACTAATGGCTTTTTCATTGCCATTTTTGATATTTTATTTGTTTTTGGAAGAAATTTGATGAAAGCTTTTCGTAACACTTTTTTAGCTCTCACCCGAAATCGGCTACAACGCCCGATCGAAAATTTCAAGTTTACAATACTTTGTATTGTTTTATAAGCAGTTTATTTATTTGTTTGATGCACCAATTTTTCTCGTCGAAGAAAATCCTCATAGCTACATGATGTCTTGGTAAATTTCATTTTGCGGGATAGTTATATAACCTCACGTGATCGTGGGAGATTTTCACCCCTCCCAGAAAAGCTTATGTACCCCTTCCAACCAGAAATTTTTGTTTTTACAAAAAAATAGAAAAGGTTTTATTTGAAGCGTTTTTAGCTCTATCTCTTGGGCTCAAAGCGCTAAATTTTGGCTCATCGTCCTGCGCCATATACTCATTCTTGATTACATTATGCTCGACTCGGATTTTTCCTTCATTTCGAAATTTTCCTCCTTTTTTATGTTTTGACAAGAGCATCTTCAGAAACGTCACAAAGGCACCTTAGCAGTTTGTTGGTTTTGACCCCTTAAATTCTTATGGTCCGCATGCAGAGACCGTAACCAGGATTTTGGCTCGGGGGAAGGCGAAATTTTGAAGCCCTATATCCACACATGGGCGTGGGGGGGTTTGGGGGGTATGCATCCCCCCAGAAAATGGAAGTCCCCCTAGAAATCAAGATACTCCTGTAGAAATTTTTTTTTGCTTTTTTAGCAATTTTTTGATGCCATTGGATAGTGCTCGATGAGAAACGTCGAAAAATGGTCGTTCTTTCGCCATACGATCACGTTTAAGACTCATTGCTTGACCTTTTAAAAAAAAATTTTTTCACCCCTCCAGAAATTTTTCACCCCCCCGAAGTTCGGTGCTGCCCACCTATGCCTATGTCTCGAGAACCGCATTTAGGAGATACGCTGATGTAATGGTATTCTTGAACATTTCTCCCCGAGATCTATGCCATTATGAAGTAAAAAATTAAACATCGAATCATTTCTTGCGTGAATTCAATTTGATTGATTCAAAACATTTCAGAAATGGTTGTCTTTGCATTAAATTTTGCTTTTTTGCAACGAAAACTGATGTAGAAAATAATAAATGGTCGCGCAGCGCCGAAAATTTTGGACACATTTGCTATTTTAGGTCCAATCTGGGCTTCTAGGGTAAAAATGCGATAGAAACATTTGATCAACCCGATTTTGATTTTAGTTGCTCAAAAGTGTGCTAAAAACGCGTTTTGGCTGTCCTTCTTGTAGACTTCGAGAATTTTTAATTTTTTGCTCAGGGGAACTCTTGTGAAAAATAATAATATTTTATAGTAGTCTCCATACACGCACAGTACGGGAATTCTGGGGCGTGGAAAACCTAAATGCCTTTTTTGGGCCCAAAAATGGCCGGTACGCGTTGAAAAACATCGTTTTTTGGAGTTTCGACTGATACTCTAATCCTTACTAGAGCATGAAATCATGAAAAAAATTTCTGAAAAAAGTCGAATAAGTGAGCAATATATCGCTTAAAACAGATGATTATATGGCGCGAAGCGCCGAAAATTTGGCGATTTTGAGCAAATAGATAGCCAAAAAACCCTTAAAAAGCACTTTTTCTACCAATTTTCAGGTAAGTTTAGGAAAACTTTTGAAAAATCCGCCAATCCTGGGGGGGGGGTGAAAAATTTTATGCGGGGGGGGGGTGAAAAATGACTTCTGCGGAGGGTAGAAAACCCCCCAAAACCCCCCAAGATCATGTATGGTAGTCTCTATCTGGAATCAGGCCCAAAAATTTTAAAAGTGTCTTCTTGGTTAAAAAAACGATTAATACACGTTAATTCGGACAATGATATGTACACTTTCTTTCTACATAAGACAAAATATAAAACAATCCCTGAAAAATTTAAAAAAGCCAGTTAATTGGTCACAATATAGTCAAATAATATGTATATGGCACTAACCCCGAAAATTTGAGACTTTCAGCCAAAATTGAGCTGAAAACCCTTAAAAGGCATATTTTTAACAATTTTTACGGAAAAATCGTCCATTCTGGGTTGAGGGTCGTATCTGTTTCAAGGTCGGTCAACTCCTTAGACACGTACATATGGTAGCGTGCATAGTCTCTATTTAAACGTATTCGCTTTATTAATCTAAAACCTGGTATTCTGAAATTTTAAAATGACTGTCAATAGTTGAAGAGTGAACTAAATCTTTGCAATTCATGTGCAAACTGCTTTGTTCGTTTCTGTTCAATTTTGAGAAATTCTGCAAAAAAGTAACTATCTTGAGTTTTGCTAAGCTTTCCTCTGAAAATTCTCGTATTATAAGTTAATCGAACAAGTAATTTATGAATTTTCATAAAGTTAACAAAAATTATTGTTCAATAATTACTATAATGAATTTTTAATTAATCGATTAAGTAATTCATTATTTTTTCAATAATATTTCATAGAATTAACAAAATTTTCTCAATAATTCAAATCACACGGGGTACCCAGTCAATCAAACTGGAAATAAAATTTTTCATCAAAAAATTGGCATCCTCATGGGCTCTAATTATTCTCCAACTTTTGGTCGACCTTTTCCTTTTTAAACTGTGAATATAAATTCCTATCATCTAGAAATAATGACCTTGCTTACTATTTGAATAACGTGACTCGTTACAACGATGATATAGCGGCTAGTAAATATTACAAATTTTCGTGATTACATCACAGAGATTTACCCTACATCCTTAAATGTCACGGAAACTTCTTCTGCTTCAAAAAGTTAGTCACTTAGATATTGAAGTTAATCTTTCTAAACCGATTTCTTACACGATTTCCGACAAAAGAGAACAGTTTCGATTTTCTATTGTCAATTATCCTTCTTCAGACTCTAACGTACCTAAAGGTCCTTTTGTATGCTCTTTTTGTAAGTCAACTGCATCGTTTTGCACGTCTTTGCTCTAAATGGCGAATTTTTCACAGCGCGCGTAAATCATTTGTTAGTTAAATTGCAAAAACAGGGTTATAACGTTAAAATTAGCGTCGAAAAATACATATAAATTTTGCAATAGCAACCTTTCTGATTATCCAGCGCATTCATATATTCAAAATTGCTCAAGACCATATTCGAAATTTAGAGTTTTTCTGTATCCGTCTTAATCATCTGTCAATCAAACTGTAAACAAAGCCAATATGTTAAATCAGTGCGTTGAAGAATACTTTAAATTTTCCAATGGCGACATTTTAAATTTTTTCTTCGTGTTTGCACTGCGCCTCCCGTCACATTCCCAGACGCGCTTCATAAGACATCCGTATTAGTAAGTATGTAGCTTCGGTTTTCATTAGAGTAATGCATAACTCATATAAGTATGTAGCATGTGCATCGGCATGTTCCACGTCAATCCCCACTAAAATTGATTATACTCCTAACTTCTTTCGACTTACTTTCAAAAATGAAGGTTTCAACATCATCAACCTCGCCCTCAATCTTTCATTCAAAATGCGTTACTAAGCTCATTCCTCCTAATTTCAAATGTCAAGATGCTCCTATCGTTACATATCGTTTAACTCAACCCCATTAGAGTCTAGGATATTAAATATAAACAGGTTATCGTACGAATTTTCATCAATTGTGCGTTATTCCTCCTTGTCATTGTCACTCGTCCGCTTATGCTTATCAACCAAGTGGTCATGTCATTACTGGCGATTTAAGCTTATATCGTGGATCCTGAGTTGATTTCTCTGTTCAATAAAGGTCACAATTTTTCGTGAAACTCCTCGCATAAATTGGAATGTTTGTGAAGATGACAATTATCATGCTCTCGATAATTTTGTTGCAACCTGGGCCAAGCGAGACAAAGCTCCTCTTCTTTCCTTGCTTGACTGGAAAAATCGAATGAAACAAATCGTTTCACAAAGAATTCACAGACTTAAAAAAACAAACTTTCCGTCCTTTTCTAACTCTCTCCGCGGTAAATCCATAGTTAGAGAAAAACTTAAAATCCACATGATACTTTTGTCATTACCGCTCGAGGATAAGGCAAGCAATAATCTTAGTCATCGTCTATTACGTAGGCGGCAAAGAAATTTCTGGGGGGTGCAAGATTTTTTGAAGGTCAAAAAATGGCCTTAAAAACGATGGTATGGTGGATAAAAACACCATTTTTCGACGTTTCTCATCAAGCACTATCCATTGGCATCAAAAAATTGCGAAAAAAGCGAAAAAAATTTTCAAAAATTGAATTCTGGGGGGGGTATTTCATGATTTCTGGGGGGGTATTTGGTTTCGGGGGGTGCATACTCTAGGCCCCCCCCACGCCCAGGTGTGGGTCATCACATGTGAAGCACAATTATTTAACGGTCTCTTTGTAAAGAATTTGGGCTATTTTTCATCGATCATCCTTACCCTCTAGTGGTAGGTGCCTACATTTTATCTAATTTACGTGAAAAACATTATCTTTGACCATATTCAATTTCAGAGAAATATTTTTTCCAAGTTTTCCAGCTCTGTTAGTGAAGAACGTCTTAATAAAAAACTACCTTTCATGTATTGGATCCCAAAACTACATAAAATTCCCTATGAAGCTAGGTTTATCACTTCGGCTAAAAATTGTCCTACTACACTCGAACTTTGATAATGCGTACACGGGATAATGCGTCTTCTCGCATAATGCGTGCAGTATTGCTAGGTCCGGACCGAAAGGCCATGCAGAACAAAAGGCAATAGCATGGGATAATGCGTACCCGGTCACTGCGTAATGCGTACAGCCGATTTCATCCGTGGGCCCATGCCTGCATGTTAAACTACCCGGCTTAATGCAGACAGCGTGTATTTTTTCAGCTCAGATAATGCGATCAGCTCGAAATGTTTGCATCTCTCTGCTATCTTTGATGTGTATCATTTTAAATTTCGATAAATTTTCTTTTTCTACTAAAATTCCGTGTTTATACGAGTACTTTGATCAAATTAATTTCTGTGTTAAGCGAGCCTGTTTTCTCAAATGTGTATAATTTTTAGTCTGGATCTTTAGCTTTCTTTGAAAAGCTTAAAATTCTAAAGTTTCAAGGGAATTAAGCCTTGGGCGAATTGTTATTTTGATTGGTCATGGCTTTTTCCAAAAAACAAAGTTTCTTTGGGGACAAATTTAAAAATGTTGACAAATCACCGCAAGTTCTGTGTTCATGCGAAAACTTTAGGCACATCGAGATGAGTGTTGCGCCTATTTGTTTTTTAAATGTGCATAATATTTAGTTTCGTGATCTGGACGATCTAGGAAAACTGAAACGGTTCCGAGCTATCGGGATTTAAAACTGAGTATATCGAACATACGATTAGTGGCACAGGACAATTGTGACACTAAGTTATTCAACGAAATGGACGATATCGAAAATTTTTTGTGATTTTAAGCGTGAAAATATGTTAAAGCTGACTTGTATTGCTGAATTTTTCTTAAGAAAATGATTTTGTCGCATAATGGTGTATTCCTTGTTAAAAATCTGAGGAATTCGGATAATGCGTGCACTCGGATAATGCATACAGAAGGGCTTGATCCCTTGGGTGCACGCATTAAGCAAGTTCGACTGTACTTTCATATCGTCGCTAATTACCGAAGGCCTCAAGTTAGTCCGTCGTTTCTGGGAGAACTATTGTAAAGCAATTTTCAGAAATTCTCGGATTGACAGATTTTGGTCTATCAATAATTCATTTTCTTCCATTAAAAAATTAGAATCAATCAAAAACATTAAATCGATTAATACATTCGATTTTTCAACACTCTACACATCTCTCCCTCAAAACGAACTTATTTCCGCTTCTTTTCATTTCCTGGAGAAACCTTTCGATAAGAATAAATTTTTATGTACTAACGGTTTCAAAACATACTGGAGTTCTTCTCCTTGTGACAAAAAGTCTTATTTCACTTTTGATATTGAAACTTTTTTACAAACAATCTCAAATTTTTAATCCAAAATTCATTTGTCAAATTTGGAAATAAAATTTTTCATCAAAACATTGGCATCCCCATGTGCTCTAATTATTCTCCACTTTTGGCCGACCTTTTCCTTTTTAAGTGTGAATATAAATTCCTATCCGACCTTTTCCTTTTTAAGTGTGAATATAAATTCCTATCATCTCCTAGAAATAATGACTTTGCTTATTATTTGAATAGGTAACGTGACTCGTTACAATGATGATATAGTGGCTATAAATATTACAAATTTTCGAGATTACATCAAAGAGATTTACCCTACATCCTTAAATGTCACGGAAACTCTTTCTGCCTCAAAAAGTTAGTTACTTAGATATTGAACTTAATCTTTCTAAACCGATTTCTTACACGATTTTTTTCGACAAGAGAGAACAGTTTCAATTTCCTATTGTCAATTCTCCTTTTTCAGACTCTAACGTACCTATAGGTCTTTTGTATGCTGTTTTTGTAAGTCAACTACATCGTTTTGCACGTCTTTGCTCTAAAGCAGAATTTTTCACAGCACGCGTGAATCATTTGTTAGTTTAATTGCAAAAACAGGGTTATAACGTTAAAATTATGCCGCCTTAATAATCTGTCAATCAAACTGTGTAAATAAAGCCAATATGTTAAATGATGCGTCAGCAATACTTTAAATTTTCCAATAACGACATCTTGAATTTTTCCTTCGCATTTGCACTGCGCCTCCCGTCACATTCCCAGACGCGCTTCGTAAGTAGTGCTCCCATATGTCCTTTTTTAAGTGGACAGTCCTTTTATTTGCATCAGCGTCCTTTTTTAAACCTGTCCTTTTTTTGTCTTTTTTTCGCTACTTAGCCTGAAATAATCTACACAATTACCGTCGTGTCAGGTGACTGGTCATTTGCGAAGGATTTTGTTTTAAATTAATGTTGTACCGTTATTATGAGCGTTGCAGTTATATGATACGTTTTCTAGGCAAACTTTTTCTTTCAGTTTAATGTAGTTTTATTTGCTGTACTTATTTTGTTACTCTGTAATTTCATGTTATTCTAAATTGCTCATTTTGCCATAAAAAGTAGGGTGTTACTTTAATGCTGCAATCAGAACGATAACTTACTTAGACAAATTCAATTTTGCAATAAGTAAATTCATTGATCTCATTGTATTGGTCTTGCATTAACTTAGTTGTAAATATGATTTAAATTTGATTTGATTTAAATTTGTAAATTTGATTTCAGTAAACATTTGTCAATTTAGACTTTTTGCGAAAAATGTCCTTTTTTCTGGCATTAAGTTTGTAGGAGCCCTATTCATAAGACATCCGTATTAGTAAGTAGCGTCGGTTTTAATTAGAGTACGCTAATCATATGAGTATGTAGTTGCGTCGGCATGTTCCCACGTCAATCCCCACATTTTAATTTTTTTCCTCCTTAGCTCACGCTTTTTGTTTACTCATTGTATTTCCTCACATGATTGAACAGGCCAGGTACGGTAGTGTTTCATGTTTAGGTTTACAAAGATTTTTATTTATTATCTTTCTTTTAGAGTGTTGTTTTTGTTATTGATGTTATTACTATTATTATAGTATTCATAGTTCGGGCACATCGATGTAGATTTTCTATTCCTGTCTTGCTCTCGCTATCTATTTACTCATTGTGTTTCCTCACGTGATTGAACAGGCCAGTCACCACAGTATTTCACGTGTAGGTTTACAATGTTTTTATAATTTATTATTCCATTTATTTTTTAATTATTTATATACATACCTGGGCAATGGCCAGAGCTTCGCCCCGTTGCAGCATCCAATTTTTAGGTTGGTTGGTCACTTTTCAAAAAAGGTTGCCTAATTTTTGGATACTCGGATACTGGTCCATATTCAGGATTTTATTTCGGGGGGGGGCGAAAATTTTGAAGTCATCTCGAGAACCATTTGGAGATGGGCTAAAATAAATGCCCTTTTCCCGTATCTTGGCGAGCTCTACACAATGGCGAAGAAAAACTGTTTAAAAAATTTCAAAAAATTTTCACTTTATTTTATTCTCATACAAAACAAATCTCTATCGTTTAAACTATCTGTACAAGTGATTTCTTACCATTCCATCGACAAACAATTTCTTAACTTTTGACTTTGTATTTAATGTTTGTGTTTTGCTAAGAAAAACAAAACAGGAAATGGATAATTCGGTGCAGACTGCACGGTTTTTTTTGTATTCGGTAAAGATTTTTCCCGATGTACAAAGACTTTTGGTAACCGTCTTTGTACATGTACAAAGATTTTTAGGAAGGCAAAAACTGCAAAAAAAAGTTTTGAAATTCGCAAAAATTTTCGGCGCTTCGCGCCCAAATGAGTAATTGTGTGTTCTATATATCTTTATAATGTCAGAAATTGCATTTTGAAAGGAAAAATATCAAATTTCGCCGTTTTGAGACGATTATTAGTGATTTTTGCCCTCAGAAACCCAGAAATGAGCTAAAACACACTACCAAAGGTTGAATAACTCTGTTTTGCCACACTAAAATCGCTACTGTACCATATTATAGTACCCAAAAATTTGTGTGTACAAAATGTACAAAGACTTTAAGGAACCATCTTTGTACATGTACAAACGGACCCAGGGGCGGATTTAAGGGGAGGGGGCGGGGGCGGCCGCCCTCATTAGCCAAAATGTTTGGCGAGATAAAGAATGGATATGCAATTTGCAATGATTTTCGGCCGTCAGTGACCATTATTTCTCAAAATTTCGCGCTACGCGCCGTATGATACCTCCTAATGACATTTATTTACTTTATTGGTGACCTGGAAGCCATTTTCTGTTCATGTAGGTTTCAAAACAATTTTAACAGCAGAAACAGCTATTTTTGCATAGTTTTCTTCTATTTTCAATTAAAAATTTCGATGTTTCGCATCAAATGCTATAAATACAGGAAATCAAGCAGTAAATCATGCTTCTACACGTTTATCCGCCTTAATTTCACAAATTTTCCGGCGCTTCGCGCCAGATTTTTGTTAAAGTCAAAGAAATTTAATGATTTTTTCGCACAAAATTGTCGAAAATTTTAAAATTTTAAGAAAAAATATTGCGTCAAAAGTGATTTTATGTAAAAGTATACCGTGTAAAACACGGAAAACGCTATTTCGCGCGTTAAAGGCAAATTTTTGAACCTATTTTTGACTGTATTGGGATACCGCCCCCCCTTAGGAAAATCCTAGATCCGTCACTGAACGGACCTTGTACAAAACAAAAACACTGGTGCAGGCAGAGTGCTAAAAAATTTATTATTTTCTTCATGTCTAACTCAAATTTGAGCGGTTTTGAGCGGGCTTGAAGACAGAAACTATACATGAACAAAAATTGCGCCGGAATAAAATTTATGTCATTCATGTCATAAATCAAATTTGAGCAGTTTTGATCGAATAGAAGACAGAAGCTATAGATAAACGATAAATCCGGCGCAAGGCGTCAGAAAAAACTTCATGTTTTTCATATCATACCTTAAAATTGATCGGTTTTGAGCAGTTTGGAAGATAAAAACTACACCAGAACAACAAATCCTGCGCGAAGCGCCTGAAAAATTGACATGCTCTCGATGTCTAACTCAAATTTGAGTGATTTTGAGCGGTTTAGAAGACCAAAACTATATACACTATAAACAATAAATTCAGCGCAAAGCGCCTGAAATATTTGCGTTTTCTTGCTCAAAATTACCTCAAAAACCTGTTTTGGCGATGTTTTAGACGCAATTCACGAATTTATCATTTTTTCTTTCGGGAGACACTTGTGAATTCAAAAAAATTTTCCATTTTGGAGAGAAGGCGGTCCGTCCTGGAAAAGGGCCTGCTCGGATATCGTAAAAAATTAGAATACGCAATAATGATAGCATTTTCAGCACTTCTTTGCAAGAAATTTTCAATGAAAAAGAATAATTGCAAATAAATCAAAATTTTATGCTCAATTTCGTAGTCAGACATAAAAATCTATGAGTAAATTAACTTCACGGCTGATTTCTCAACATGTGAGTCGTACGGTCGAAACTGGACCCTGATGAATTCGTAAATTTTTGTCAATGTTTATTAGGGATCGACCGGAGCTCTGGTTCTGGCTCTGGCTTCTGCTGTTTTTCGATTCCTGGCCTCCAGCAAACGGAAAACGAAAAATTGGCTGGAGCACGTTTTTAACACCACTCTAATGAAGGTTGCCCCATGCTAATAAAAATTTTAGCCATTAGCACGACTTCCTAACGGATACAAAGTCCTTTTTGGGCAAAAGTGTAGTAATTTTTATATTAAGAAGTCATCAATACGAAGAAAGAAGCAAATAAAAAAAAAAGAAAAAGAAAAGAAAAAGGAAAATGAGAAAATAAAATTAATAAGTAAATAAATAGATAAATAAAAGAGCAAATACTAAAAAAAGAAAAGAGAAAACATTGAAAAAAGAGAAAAAAGAGAGAAGAAAGAAAGATAGATATAGAGGTGCATCATGCTATTAGTAAGAAAGAAACAAAAAGGACGCGTGAAATAGCACAAGTGTACCTAAAAAATTATATTATGAGAGATTACATGTTTTATGAGGCGCAAAAGTATAATTGAAAAGAAAAAATAGGTAGGATTATAAAACGAAAACTTACATAGAAAAGAAAAAGGAAAAAATGGAACGAAAGAAAAAAATCATATTAACAGACGAGGTCATCAGAGAGGAACTAGGTTGCTACAGTTTCGTTTTTTATGCTTTTTTAACGTATTTTTCAGCAAAAATCCCAAGAAATTTTTGGCGCTTAACGCTGAGTATTATATTTACTGTTTATTTAGCCCCAACTGCACGATTTAAACACTCCACAGTCAATCTTCTTGTAATCTAAATGGTTATGCATTTTCCTCGTCTATTTGTTTAAAGGTTTCCAGCACAAAATAATTTACTTTCTGAAAACTTCGCATTGTTTTCTGCTCATTGAAAACAAAATTAGCTTCCTTATGTTTGTTTACTTATCATTCAATTCATACAGAAAGCGCAGTAGCGTCTGTTGTCAGATTAAATTAGTATATGGCAACTGCCTTTTCATTTCTGATGTGGTAATAGATACGAAAGTCTCAGCTTTCTGTGTCCACTGAGCATTAAGAAGTCAATAATTGTGACTTAGCGTGAATTTTTTGATTGCTTCAAATCTAATTGTACTGACAATAACACAAACAAACCATTGATCTGCAGAATATCACGTCATTCTCAAACAGCTATATTGAAAAACAAAAGAACATGCACCTTTTGACACCATATGTGTTATACAGGTAAAAAAGAGCGTGCTAATGTACAGTCATTCCGTGCTAATGGAAAAAATATTAGTTAGCACCAATGCTAATGCGGGTTGCGCTAAAAAAGCTGGGCCGAAGGTGTTCTCATGTTATATTAATAGATATAGTCTATATACTTCAAGAAATCTTATACATGAATGGCAATTCTTGAATTAATATAAACCGATTATAAAACCAGTTCAAACCAGTGTTTTTTTTGTACAAGGTCCGTTTGTACATGTACAAAGATGGTCCCCAAAAGTCTTTGTACATTTTGTACACACAAATTTTTGGGCACTGTAATATGGTACGGTAGCGATTTTAGTGTAGTAAAAACAGAGTTGTTCTGACTTTTGGCAGTGTATTTTAGTTAATTTCTGGGTCTCTAAGGGCAAAAATCATAGAATCGTCTTAAAACGGCGCGAAGCGCCGAAAATCTGACATTTTTCCTTTTGAAATGCAATTTCTGCCATTATAAAGATATATAAAACACACAATTACTCATTTCGGCGCGAAGCGCCGAAAATTTTTGCGAATTTTAGACCTTTTTTGCAATTTTTGTCTTCCCAAAAATCTTTGTATATGTACAAAGACGGTCCTAAAAAGTCTTTGTACATCGGGAAAAATCTTTGCCGAGTACAAAAAGAACCGTGGTTTAAACTGAGGCAACAAACGTCGGTCGCACTAATAAATATTTAATTTAACTATCCCCAGTGTTTTTCAGTCATAACTTTCTTAATAACAATCAAAACTTGATGAGAATTCGCCAGTTCACAGCACGTTTAATAAAATTCTAAATCTTTAGGTTTCATTGAAATTGGTCGGTTACAAAATTAACAACAACACTTTTTGTGATTGGTACTTTCTAATCAGTCTATTTGTTACTTTGAATTTTTTTAAATGCGTAACTTCTTTGAATTTTGTTAAATCTAATTTTTTTACTTTTCTAGGTAATTGCGTGCTACCTAGGAAAGTAAAAAAAATTGTTTTAACAAAATTCAAAAAATACGTTTTTAAAAAATTCGAAGGAACAAATAAACTGATCAGAAAGTACCAATCACAAAAAGTGTTGTAGTTAGCCTTAAACTGGCAAATTTTCAACAAGTTTGGGCCATTATTAAGAAAGTTACGAGTATGACTGAAAAAGACTGGGGATAGTTAGGTGGGACACCCTGCATATGAGCAATAGATGGGAGATTAGATGACGTGCAGTGTATCGTGCTTAGTGCTACACAGCTGGGTTACTCAAGTAGAAATCAGCTTCGAACAAAATGAATAGTGCTCTCAAAAATAAGCGCAGATTCGGCTTATTTCCCAATAGCCCAACATAATTTGCAAAATAAAAATATGTGATGTAAATGGGTGCCATTAAGACTTAATTTTCAAAATTTTTGACATTTAAGGTCGGACTATTACTTTATTGCGATCCTAAGCATTTAAACTTTAAACGTTTTCAAAATACTTACTCTAAAGCCAATATTTAAAATGCAACGAAAAACATTGAATTTTGACTTGAAATGCTAAAAATTCTACTTGTTTTGATCCTTGTTTGTTTCAGAAGCTTTATTAAATAAATTAAAATAGGGCAAACTTCTTAGACTGTGAACGTCGCTGGTTTGAGCATAACTTTTGACATCGCTGACAATATTTCTTGCTATTTTTCGAAAATAGTTATTTGTACTCCACCCCATCCCCTCTAGAAATCGTGGATCTATTCAAAAATAATATGATTCACATATAAACAGCCCCTTGGCCAGGACTTTATTTCAGGGAGAGAGAATTGCTAATATCTTGAAAATGTATATAACGTTTATAAGCCAGCTTATGCGCTAAATCGACATTTTCTGACGTGTTTTGCGTCATGGAATCATATCTTTAGCTTGTGGTGATAAAATAAATAATAGTGTTTGGGAAGAATTTTAGCGTTTTTACTTTTTGAACTCAATTTTTCAATTTCTTCAGGGACAAAAATGCAACAATGTGCACATTATAAAACTTTGCAGTATAGTAATGGGAATTTTTGACAGTTTTAATGATTTTATCCCTTAAAGCTCTATTCTGAAGCTCTCTGAAGATATGCAAAACAGAAATTGAATCTGGCGCAGAGCTCAAGAAATTACACACATTTTGTAATCCGTTTAAGTTCAATTTTACAAGTTGCTGGATAAAAGCAATGCCGTAATTACATCTAGCATGAAGTATCGGAAATTTTTGAAACTTCTTCATTTATACTAAATTATGCAACTTTCTGAATCAGTGGAGGATGTAGGATTTTCCTAAGGTGGGCAGTGCCCCAGCTTTTTCAAAAACAGTCAAGAATAGGCCTGGTTTTTTTAAAAAAAGTGTTACCTGCTTTTTGAGATGTTATCTGGTTTCTGAAAAAAGGTTGCCTGATCCCTGAAAAAGGTTGCCTGCTTCTTGAAAAAGGCTGACTGGTTCCAGAAAAAGGTTGTCTGGTTTTTGAAGAAAAGATTGTCTGGCTCATGAGAAAAAGTTGACTAGTTTTTGAAAAAAAGGTTGCCTGGTTTCTGAAATAAGGTTGCCCGATTCATTAAAGTTGCATCGTTCTTGAAAAAGGTTCCCTGGTTTCTGAAAAATGGTAGTCTGGTTTTAGAATGAAAAGTTGTCTGCTTTCTAAACAAGGTTGTCTGGTTCTTGAGAAAAGGTTGTCTGGCTCATGAAAAAGGTTGGCTGGTTCCTCAAAAAGGTTGGTTAGTTCCCAAAAAAGGTTTGCTGCTTCCATGAAAAGGTTGGTTGGTTCCCAAAAAAGGATGGCTGGTTCCTTAAAAAGATTGGTTAGTTCCCAAAAAGGTTGGCTGGTTCCTTAAAAAGGTCGGTCGGTTCCCAAAAAAGGTTGCCTGCTCCCTTAAAAAGGTTGGTCGGTTCCTCAAAAAGGTTGGTCGGTTCCCAAAAAAGATTGCCTGCTCCCTTAAAAAGGTTGGCTGGTTCCTTAAAAAGGTTGGTCGTTTCTACAAAAAAGGTTGATCGGTTCCCAAACAAGGTTGCCTGCTCCCTTAAAAAGGTTGGTCGGTTCACAAAGAAGGTTGGCTGGTTCCTTAAAAAGGTTGGTCGGTTCCCAAAAAAGGTTGCCTGCTGTCTTGAAAAGGTTGGCTGGTTCCTTAAAAAGGTTGGTCGGTTCCCAAAAAGGTTGATCGCTTCCCAAAAAAGGTTGCCTGCTCCCTTAGAAAGGTTGGTCGGTTCCTCAAAGAAGGTTGGCTGGTTCCTTAAAAAGGTTGGTCGGTTCCCAAAAAGGTTGATCGGTTCCCAAAAAAGGTTGATCGGTTCCCAAAAAAGGTTGCCTGCTCCCTTAAAAAGGTTGGCTGGTTCCTTAAAAAGGTTGGTCGGTTCCCAAAAAGGTTGATCGGTTCCTAAACAAGGTTGCCTGCTCCCTTAAAAAGGTTGGTCGGTTCACAAAGAAGGTTGGCTAGTTCCTTAAAAGGTTGGTAGGTTCCCAAAAAAGGTTGCCTGCTGTCTTAAAAAGGTTGGCTGGTTCCTTAAAAAGGTTGGTCGGTTCCCAAAAAAGGTTGATCGGTTCCCAAAAAAAGGTTGCCTGCTCCCTTAGAAAGGTTGGTCGGTCCTCAAAGAAGGTTGGCTGGTTCCTTAAAAAGGTTGGTCGGTTCCCAAAAAAGGTTGATCGGTCCCCAAAAAGGTTGATCGGTTCCCAAAAAAGTTGCCTGCTCCCTTAAAAAGGTTGGCTGGTTCCTTAAAAAGGTTGGCCGGTCCTCAAAAAGGTTGGTTGGATCCCAAAAAAGTTTGCCTGCTCCCTTAAAAAGGTTGGTCGGTTCCCAAAAAAGGTCGGCTGGTTCCTTAAAAAGGTTGGCTAGTTCCTTAAAAAGGTTGGTCGGTTCCCAAAAAAGGTTGATCGGTTCCCAAACAAGGTTGCCTGCTCCCTTAAAAAGGTTGGCTGGTCCCTTAAAAAGGTTGGTCGGTTCCCAAAAAGGTTGATCGGTTCCCAAACAAGGTTGCCTGCTCCCTTAAAAAGGTTGGTCGGTTCACAAAGAAGGTTGGCTGGTTCCTTAAAAAGGTTGGTCGGTTCCCAAAAAAGATTGCCTGCTCCCTTAAAAAGGTTGGTCGCTTCCTAAAAAAGGTTGGTCGGTTCCCAAAAAGATTGCTCCCTTAAAAAGGTTGGCTGGTTCCTTAAAAAGGTTGGTCGGTTCCCAAAAAGGTTGATCGGTTCCCAAACAAGGTTGCCTGCTCCCTTAAAAAGGTTGGTCGGTTCACAAAGAAGGTTGGCTGGTTCCTTCAAAAGGTTGGTCGGTTCCCAAAAAAGATTGCCTGCTCCCTTAAAAAGGTTGGCTGGTTCCTTAAAAAGGTTGGTCGGTTCCCAAAAAGGTTGATCGGTTCCCAAATAAGGTTGGTCGGTTCACAAAGATGGTTGGCTGGTTCCTTAAAAAGGTTGGTCGGTTCCCAAAAAGATTGCCTGCTCCCTTAAAAAGGTTGGCTGGTTCCTTAAAAAGGTTGGTCGGTTTCCAAAAAAGGTTGATCGGTTCCCAAAAAGGTTGCCTGCTCCTTTAGAAAGGTTGGTCGGTCCTCAAAGAAGGTTGGCTGGTTCCTTAAAAAGGTTGGTCGGTTCCCAAAAAAGGTTGATCGGTTCCCCAAAAAGGTTGGTCGGTTCCCAAAAAAGGTTGCCTGCTCCCTTAAAAAGGTAACCTGGTTCCTTAAAAAGGTTGGTCGGTTCCCAAAAAAGGTTGATCGGTTCCCAAAAAGGTTGCCTGCTCCCTTAAAAAAGTTGGCTGGTTCCTTAAAAAGGTTGGTCGGTCCTCAAAAAAGGTTGGTTGGATCCCAAAAAAGGTTGCCTGCTCCCTTAAAAAGGTTGGTCGGTTCCCAAAAAAAGGTATGCTGGTTCCTTAAAAAGGTTGGCTAGTTCCTTAAAAAGGTTGGTCGGTTCCCAAAAAAGGTTGGCTGGTTCCTTAAAAAGGTTGGCTAGTTTCTTAAAAAGGTTGGTTGGTTCCCAAAAAAAGGTTGGCTGGTTCCACGAAAAGGTTGGCTGGTTCCCAAAAAAGGTTGCCTGCTCCCGTAAAAAGGTTGGTCGCTTCCCAAAAATGGTTGCCTGCTCCCTTAAAAAGGTTGGTCGGTTCTCAAAAAAGGTTGGTCGGTTCCTAAAAAAGGTTGGTCGGTTCCCAAAAAAGATTGCCTGCTCCCTTGAAAAGGTTGGCTGGTTCCATAAAAAGGTTGGTCGGTTCCCAAAAAGGTTGCCTGCTCCCTTAAAAAGGTTGGTCGGTTCTCAAAGAAGGTTGGCTGGTTCCTTAAAAAGGTTGGTCGGTTCCCAAAAAAGGTTGCCTGCTGTCTTAAAAAGGTTGGCTGGTTCCTTAAAAAGGTTGGTCGGTTCCCAAAAAAGGTTGATCGGTTCCCAAAAAAGGTTGCCTTAGAAAGGTTGGTCGGTCCTCAAAGAAGGTTGGCTGGTTCCTTAAAAAGGTTGGTCGGTTCCCAAAAAAGGTTGATCGGTTCCCAAAAAAGGTTGGTCGGTTCCCAAAAAGGTTGCCTGCTCCCTTAAAAAAGTTGGCTGGTTCCTTAAAAAGGTTGGTCGGTCCTCAAAAAAGGTTGGTTGGATCCCAAAAAAGGTTGCCTGCTCCCTTAAAAAGGTTGGTCGGTTCCCAAAAAAAGGTCGGCTGGTTCCTTAAAAAGGTTGGCTAGTTCCTTAAAAAGGTTGGTCGGTTCCCAAAAAAGGTTGGCTGGTTCCTTAAAAAGGTTGGCTAGTTTCTTAAAAAGGTTGGTTGGTTCCCAAAAAAAGGTTGGCTGGTTCCACGAAAAGGTTGGCTGGTTCCCAAAAAGGTTGCCTGCTCCCGTAAAAAGGTTGGTCGCTTCCCAAAAATGGTTGCCTGCTCCCTTAAAAAGGTTGGTCGGTTCTCAAAAAAGGTTGGTCGGTTCCTAAAAAAGGTTGGTCGGTTTCCAAAAAAGATTGCCTGCTCCCTTAAAAAGGTTGGCTGGTTCCATAAAAAGGTTGGTCGGTTCCCAAAAAGGTTGCCTGCTCCCTTAAAAAGGTTGGTCGGTTCTCAAAGAAGGTTGGCTGGTTCCTTAAAAAGGTTGGTCGGTTCCCAAAAAAGGTTGCTGTCTTAAAAAGGTTGGCTGGTTCCTTAAAAGGTTGGTCGGTTCCCAAAAAAGGTTGATCGGTTCCCAAAAAAGGTTGCCTTAGAAAGGTTGGTCGGTCCTCAAAGAAGGTTGGCTGGTTCCTTAAAAAGGTTGGTCGGTTCCCAAAAAAGGTTGATCGGTTCCCAAAAAAGGTTGCCTGCTCCCTTAAAAAGGTTGGCTGGTTCCTTAAAAGTTGGTCGGTTCCCAAAAAAGGTTGATCGGTTCCCAAAAAGGTTGCCTGCTCCCTTAAAAAGGTTGGTCGGTTCTCGAAGAAGGTTGGCTGGTTCCTTAGAAAGGTTGGTCGGTTCCCAAAAAGGTTGGCTGGTTCTTTTAAAAGGTTGTTCGATTCCCAAAAAGGTTATCTGCTCCCTTAAAAAGGTTGGCTGGTTCCTTAAAAAGGTTGGTCGGTTCTCAAAAAAGGTTGGTTGATTCCCAAAAAAGGTTGCCTGCTCCCTTAAAAAGGTTGGCTGGTTCCTTAAAAAGCTTGGTCGGTTCTCAAAAAAGGTTGGTTGGATCCCAAAAAAGGTTGCCTGCTCCCTTAAAAAGGTTGATCGGTTCCCAAAAAAAGGTCGGCTGGTTCCTTAAAAAGGTTGGAGTTCCTTAAAAAGGTTGGTCGGTTCCCAAAAAAGGTTGATCGGTTCCCAAAAAGGTTGCCTGCTCCCTTAAAAAAGTTGGCTGGTTCCTTAAAAAGGTTGGTCGGTCCTCAAAAAAGGTTGGTTGGATCCCAAAAAAGGTTGCCTGCTCCCTTAAAAAGGTTGGTCGGTTCCCAAAAAAGGTCGGCTGGTTCCTTAAAAAGGTTGGCTAGTTCCTTAAAAAGGTTGGTCGGTTCCCAAAAAAGGTTGGCTGGTTCCTTAAAAAGGTTGGCTAGTTTCTTAAAAAGGTTGGTTGGTTCCCAAAAAAAGGTTGGCTGGTTCCACGAAAAGGTTGGCTGGTTCCCAAAAAAGGTTGCCTGCTCCCGTAAAAAGGTTGGTCGCTTCCCAAAAATGGTTGCCTGCTCCCTTAAAAAGGTTGGTCGGTTCTCAAAAATGGTTGGTCGGTTCCTAAAAAGGTTGGTCGGTTCCCAAAAAAGATTGCCTGCTCCCTTAAAAAGGTTGGCTGGTTCCATAAAAAGGTTGATCGGTTCCCAAAAAGGTTGCCTGCTCCCTTAAAAAGGTTGGTCGGTTCTCAAAGAAGGTTGGCTGGTTCCTTAAAAAGGTTGGTCGGTTCCCAAAAAAGGTTGCCTGCTGTCTTAAAAAGGTTGGCTGGTTCCTTAAAAAGGTTGGTCGGTTCCCAAAAAAGGTTGATCGGTTCCCAAAAAAGGTTGCCTTAGAAAGGTTGGTCGGTCCTCAAAGAAGGTTGGCTGGTTCCTTAAAAAGGTTGGTCGGTTCCCAAAAAAGGTTGATCGGTTCCCAAAAAAGGTTGGTCGGTTCCCAAAAAAGGTTGCCTGCTCCCTTAAAAAAGTTGGCTGGTTCCTTAAAAAGGTTGGTCGGTCCTCAAAAAAGGTTGGTTGGATCCCAAAAAGGTTGCCTGCTCCCTTAAAAAGGTTGGTCGGTTCCCAAAAAAGGTCGGCTGGTTCCTTAAAAAGGTTGGCTAGTTCCTTAAAAAGGTTGGTCGGTTCCCAAAAAAGGTTGGCTGGTTCCTTAAAAAGGTTGGCTAGTTTCTTAAAAAGGTTGGTTGGTTCCCAAAAAAAGGTTGGCTGGTTCCACGAAAAGGTTGGCTGGTTCCCAAAAAAGGTTGCCTGCTCCCGTAAAAAGGTTGGTCGCTTCCCAAAAATGGTTGCCTGCTCCCTTAAAAAGGTTGGTCGGTTCTCAAAAAAGGTTGGTCGGTTCCTAAAAAAGGTTGGTCGGTTTCCAAAAAGATTGCCTGCTCCCTTAAAAAGGTTGGCTGGTTCCATAAAAAGGTTGGTCGGTTCCCAAAAAAGGTTGCCTGCTCCCTTAAAAAGGTTGGTCGGTTCTCAAAGAAGGTTGGCTGGTTCCTTAAAAAGGTTGGTCGGTTCCCAAAAAAGGTTGCCTGCTGTCTTAAAAAGGTTGGCTGGTTCCTTAAAAAGGTTGGTCGGTTCCCAAAAAGGTTGATCGGTTCCCAAAAAATATTGCCTTAGAAAGGTTGGTCGGTCCTCAAAGAAGGTTGGCTGGTTCCTTAAAAAGGTTGGTCGGTTCCCAAAAAAGGTTGATCGGTTCCCAAAAAAGGTTGCCTGCTCCCTTAAAAAGGTTGGCTGGTTCCTTAAAAAGTTGGTCGGTTCCCAAAAAAGGTTGATCGGTTCCCAAAAAGGTTGCCTGCTCCCTTAAAAAGGTTGGTCGGTTCTCGAAGAAGGTTGGCTGGTTCCTTAGAAAGGTTGGTCGGTTCCCAAAAAAGGTTGGCTGGTTCTTTTAAAAGGTTGTTCGGTTTCCAAAAAGGTTGCCTGCTCCCTTAAAAAGGTTGGCTGGTTCCTTAAAAAGGTTGGTCGGTTCTCAAAAAAGGTTGGTTGATTCCCAAAAAAGGTTGCCTGCTCCCTTAAAAAGGTTGGCTGGTTCCTTAAAAAGCTTGGTCGGTTCTCAAAAAAGGTTGGTTGGATCCCAAAAAAGGTTGCCTGCTCCCTTAAAAAGGTTGATCGGTTCCCAAAAAAAGGTCGGCTGGTTCCTTAAAAAGGTTGGAGTTCCTTAAAAAGGTTGGTCGGTTCCCAAAAAAGGTCGGCTGGTTCCTTAAAAAGGTTGGCTAGTTCCTTAAAAACGTTGGTTGGTTCCCAAAAGAGGTTGGCTTGTTCCACGAAAAGGTTGGCTGGTTCCCAAAAAAGGTTGCCTGCTCCCGTAAAAAGGTTGGTCGCTTCCCAAAAATGGTTGCCTGCTCCCTTAAAAAGGTTGATCGGTTCTCAAAAAAGATTGGCTGGTTCCTTAAAGAGGTTGGCTGGTTCTCAAAAAAGTTGGCTGCTCCTTTGAATGGTTAGTCGGTTCCCAAAAAAGGTTGGCTGGTTCCATGAAAAGGTTGGGCGGTTCCCAAAAAACTTTGCTACTCCCTTAAATAGTTGGTTGTTTCCCGAAAAAGTTGCCTACTCCCTAAGACGGGTTGGCCGGTCCCCAAAAAAGGTTGCATGCTCCCTTCAAAAGGTTGGTCGGTTCCCAAGAACGGTTCCCAAGAACGGTTGGCTGCTCCCTCAAAAAAAACGTTGATTGGTTCCAAAAAAGGTTGGCGGCTCCCTTAAAAAAATTGAGTGGTTCCCAAAAAGGTTGGTCGGTTTCCAAAAAAGTTGGCCACTCCCATTAGAAGGTTGGTCGGTTCGCAAAGAAGGTTTGTGCTTCCATAAATAGGTTAGTCGGTCCTCAAAAAAGGTGGGCTGCTTCTCAAAAAGGGTTTTCTGGAGTTGCCATGCACTTGGAAAAAAGTTACTTGGTACATAGGTAGCATAAGTAGTTTTCTCATTTGCTTCTCAAGTCGTCACATTTAGACTGTCAGTCGACCTTCAGCATGTATCTATGCCCATGTACAAAACATTGCCCCCATCCCAGAGACTCTTCGCCCCGTGCAGAATTGGTCCGGCCCATTGCCGGTTGAGGGCGATATGGGGCATTGCCCAGGTGTGTTTATATATTCTCTGTTAATGTTTGTTTTTTATATATCATAATATTTATAGTATCTATAATGTTGATTCGTTTATTTATTTATTCAATTAATTAATTTTTTCCCCTTTCTATTTTTTTCAACGATGAGAGGCAGTCTAGCCGCCTAGACTGGTGCCGCTAGATTAGTGACAGTCAGAGGATTAAAGGCACGAAACTGTAATAATCTAGTTCCTCTCTGATGACCTCGCCTATATATGATTTATCGATTTTTTTTTCTTCTCTTTCCTCTTCTACGATTTTTTATTCCCTATTTCTTACCTTTCTTATGTAAGTTTTCGTTTTGTTATCCTGCCTACTTTTTCTGTTTCATTTACACTTGCACCTCATAAAACATGTATATAATCTCTCATAATATAATTATTTTTAGGTACACTTGTGCTATTTTACGTGTCCTTTTTGTTTCTTTCTTACTAATAGCATGATGCACGTACCTCTATATCTGCCTTTATTCTTTTTTCAATATTTGCATGGTTATTTATTTTTTATTTTTCGAGTTTTTTTCTCCTCATTATTTCTTTTTGCTTCTTTCTCGTATTGATGACTTCTTACTATTTTACGTTTCAGACAGTGCTTGATTATCCTTGCAGGAATAGATTTGAAATTTTAATGAATTGGACAACAATTTAATATAGATTCTATCTATTTTTGGTGGTCTATCGGATTCTCAGGGTGAGTCGAGTCTCCCACGAACATATAATGTGTAACCCCTACCCCCAACTCCGCAAGCAAACGTATTTTGAAGACTGACGTCATTCAAATTTCCGACCAATATATATGCGCATAGCAGCAAATGTAATTTTGTGTTTGCTTTTGACCTTAGTCCTTCTGTATATTTTCCTGGAAAATGTTTGTCTCCCACTATTTATGCGCAGATTAACGTTTTTTCGTCATCTAATATGACATGTTTTCAGTCAGAATGACTTCTGGTGCAAACATTTATCAGAAAATTTCACAGTTTTGTGCGAGAGGTGCTTAAGTTTCGTTAACTTTATAAGTTATCGCAAAACGCAGAAAAGTCGAAGAAATTTAGTCGTAAACGATTAAGTTAGCCTTAACCTTCGTGTCGCATTTTCATCCCCCCATAAAATTCTCGATGTTTCAAATGATTTTAAAAGTTTCCTGAAAATCCATGGAAAAGGCGCTTTTTAGGCGTTTTTTTGTATTTGTTCAAAAATTTCAAATTTTCGGCGCTTCGCGCTATATGCTCTTGTTTTAATTATCGTTTGTTCAATTTGCTTGACTTTGTCTCGATTTTTCATCGAATTTTTTTGTTTTTATGCTCTAGAAAGGCAGAGCATAACGCCGAACAATGACGTTCATGACGTGACGCGTACCCACCATCTTCGAGCCTAAAAAAGTATTCCAAAACCTAAGCCTTCCCTTCCCTCCCCTCACAATTCCCCTGCTGTTCATATCTGATTTAAAACAAAGCCTATTAAAGTATTTAATGTGAAGCGCAGAAAATTTTTAGAATTTTTGCAAAAAAAATATAGAAGTACAAAAATAAGGTTTCCAGGAAACCAAGCAACTAAAACATGCAATTAATAAGCATCATGCGGCAGAAATTTTGGGAAATTACGATGCTCAATGGACCAAAAACAATACATACGATCCTTATCTCGCCAAATAATTTGGGCCAGGGAGGGCACCAGCTCTCCCGTTCCATACGTAAAACATACATGAATAGCTACTGAATTCTAGGGCAGACATGCACCGAGGGATGGGGCGATCCCTCCATTCAGAGTTGGTAGTCCCGAATCCCCACAAAGCCACAAAATATTTCACCCCACTCCGGGTTTTTTGAAACATTGAACCTTTTGGACGTTTTTCGTCCATTTTGGCAAAAAATTGGTGGTAAATAACCCACCCCCCATAAAAATGGCTAGGGGCCTTTACTCAAAATTTTGAGCCGTTACATACATGTTCTAGGCAGTGTTTTTTTTTGTACAAGGTCCGTTTGTACATGTACAAAGATGGTCCCCAAAAGTCTTTGTACATTTTGTACATGCAAATTTTTGTGTACTGTAATATAGTACAGTAGCGAGTTTAGTGTGGTAAAACAGGGTTTTCGATCTTTGGTAGTGTATTTTAGCTAATTTCTGGGTTTCTGACGCCAAAAATTACTAAAAAATTATCTGAAAACGGCGCGAAGCGCCGAAAAATGTTGACATTTTTCCATTCTAAATGCAAAATCTGCCATTTTAAAGATATATAGGACAAATAATTTATCAGTTCGGAGCGAAGCGCCGAAAATTGTGTGGAATTTTACATCTTTTTACAGTTTTTGTCTTCCTAAAAATCTTTGTACATTTTGTACACACAAAATTTTTGGGCACTATAATATGGTATAGCAGCGACTTTAGTGTGCTAAAAACAGAGTTCTTCGACTTTTAGTAGTGTGGTTTAGCTAATTTCTGGGTCTCGACGGGCAAAAATTACTAAGAATCGTCTTAAAACGGCGCAGAGCGCCGAAAAATTTGACATTTTTACTTTTGAAATGCAATTTCTACCATTATAAAGATATATAGAACACACAATTACTCATTTCGGCGCGAAGCGCCGAAATTTTTGGAATTTTAGACCTTTTCTGCAATTTTTTTCTTCCCAAAAATCTTTGTACATGTACAAAGACGGTCCCGAAAAGTCTTTGTACATTGGGAAAAATCTTTGCCGAGTACAAAAAAAACCGTGGTTCTAGGGTATCTGATGGAGGCGAGAGTGAATCGCAAGAAATCAATTTTCAAGTCTACCGGATTGTTAAGGGACCAAACCTCCTCGCCCAGGCCCTTATTCATGATTTGGCTAATGAGGGGTGGGAGGGCGAACCCAACATAAATTGGTTTATATATTGGAAAATTTGCCTAGACAGCTCTCAAACTTTTCAACGTTTTTTGACATGCTTTATCCTTTAAGATTAAGAAAGTTGAACATTTCGAGAAAAATTTCTTAATACCTACTGAAAAAATGTCATGTTTTTGATCGCGTTTGAGCCAAAATTAAGGGAAATACTTCAGGTCTGGCGCGAAGCGCCGAAGATTTCAGGATTTCACGTCAAAGACATGGAATTTTATCATCTTATCGTACTTGATCTTACCAATCAAAAGATTATTTTCGTCCAAGGAGGGCGGCCGCTCCCTCCTAAATACAACCCTGCCCTCGTGTCCATCTGTAGCCTAAAGCCTGAAACATACTTCACGCGGCGCGGCGAACGGCTCAAATTCGCCGCAGCGGTCGCCGCGCCGAATTCGCGCTGACCCATGACATACTTCCTGGCGCCCGCGGCAAGAAGCAAATAATGTCTATTTTTAGTATTTTTTCGAATTTTTTCGCCGCGCCGCAGAAGTCCAAACGTTTGGACTTTCCTTGCGAATGCTAATGAGGTGCGCCGGTATCGATCTGCTCTGAATCTATAATGAAGTACGTATCTACATGAGCGTAAACGATCATCGTCGATTTTGAAATGTTATAGAAGTGCGTATGTGGCAGTACTGGATTTATACGTTTTTGATCGGACTTTCTCCAATTTGTTGTGTAGCTTTTTATTATTTCGTACATACCTGTCTTTTGAATAAGTAGTGTTAAAAAATTCATGCAGGATGCAAGACGTTCAGTCATTGATTCTGGAAGTTTTGTCATTCCTTGTATAGAAAAGGTGCATGAATCCTGAATACTTCTGACCACTCGGTTGTGTGATTTCATTTTTGCTGTACGCATTTTTTTGCTTAAAATCATGGATTTCGATACAACACTGATAAATGAGGTGCAGAATTTTCCTGCACTAAGCAGATAACGAGCAAATGTAAAACAAACTTCCTCCTCCATCTCTTTCGGAATGACATCGTGTGATTCTGCTAACCAGCCGACATCAGTGGTACATACATACATATGTACATGGTATCCTAACATGCTAACCTACATTGTAAATGCATAAATGAATTTAAATGAGCTTTCACCGATTTAAAAAAAATCGATTATGAAAGGAATCAACGCGCTATCATTGCGGTGATTCGCGCGGAGTATGCCAACATCGAGCGAAGCGGCGAAGGGTCGCCCAGTTGGCGCCATTTTTTCTTGCCACGCGGCGACTGCGCCACGTGAAGTATGCTTAGGTGACGCGAAGCGGCAGATGAATTTCGCCGCGCCAGTTCCGCGCCATGACGTCACATTTTTGGGTATACTGTGGCCACAAACCCCCTTTGCGGCGCGAATCGCGTGAAGTATGTTTCGGGCTTAAGCCCACAAAATCCGTCTTTATGCATTTCGCTCAGACCATTACAAGTTTATACATTAGGGTAATACGCTTAGGAAGTTTGAAGATGCCTCGGGTTAGCAAGGCCGAGCGTAATGCCATCGTGGATGCATTCGATCGTCTGTATGTAGAGGATACGAATAAAAAGGAATTTGTAAGCAGCAGAAGCTTTTGTTAAATTGAAAAAGTTATAATACGCATTTGATCTGTCCTTTACAGCAATCAGTGGCTGAAATAGTCAAAAGTCTCAATTGCATAATATTGAAAAAAATTGGCAGGGAATCGAGTGCTAAGCTAATTTCTCGAACACTCGTTGCCAGTTATCCCGCCATTGTTCGTGCTAGATCGAGCGAAAGGAGGGCAGTTCGTGGTCTAAAGAACATTTCTAGGAAGTAAATTCTTCATACTTCTCTTTTTATGCTTCACCGACTCATTTAGAATCTATTTAGGCCAGCGTTTGAAATTTGCTTGATGGCTGAAAAATCGGCTAATAAGAGGAAAAAAGTGAATTTTAAATCTTACAGAAATGCTGGTATCTATTTTAAGTTGTGCTTTTAAAATACAGGCGCCTTGCATTTATTTGCACTATGGAGCAGAAGCACAAGTTCCTCGCGACAAAATCGACCCGGTTCAACGTACCAAAACTGTATCTGACCGCGCTTTACGTCGTCAGAATTATGGGACGAAGGTGTGTTTTTCTTCGAAATCTATACATTTGTTTGTAAAAAAATTTGTTGAGCCATTTCGAAAAAGTTGGAATCTAAAAGAGGAAAAAGTAGATTTTCGATGAATTATAAACAAATTGAAAAAACCGTAATGAATTTTACCTTTGAAATGTAAAATATATTTCAAATAGTTTAAAAACATTCAAAATTATCCCACATAAAGCAGTCAAAATGATGAAATGCCCAAAAAATATAACTAGAACCTAATAACATTTTCAGTTAATTCGCGTGGTCTAGTTTTGTGAATACGTCATCTGAAACCTAGCGTAAGCAATTTTTCACATTGATAGAAATTTAAATAATCAATATTAGCTTACCTAATTTTTAATAAAATTATGAACACTTACATTTGCATAATGCTTTTATTACTCTAATGAAAGTTAATTATATAAGTCCTTCCTTTTGGTGGCGAAATAATTTGTTGATGTAAAATGTCAGAAAAGCATAAAGTGGTTAGACTGATCGGAAAACCTGACCTGTAAACGTTGTGTATTAGTCAATAATATACGTAATACATGCAAAATACAAAATAAAACTAGCAATCCTCATATGCTTATTTGCATCTTTAATCAAAATTCAAAATTTATTTCCAGTCTGAAGCTTTCAAAGCGAATGATGCTCTGGCAGTCTTAGCTGAAACAATGTCTGATGGAGTAAGCGATGTAAGCAGCTTATCGTCATCAGAAATGCGTTGCAGTTATGGATTCCCAACAGGTCAGCTATTTACACAGAAAAGAAACGAAATAAATTTAAATGAAAATGTAAAGAATAACCTCAAAACGATTAGAAACGCAAAATGCACTTATTAAGTGATTATTTAATTTTCAACTCTCTATAGTTTTTTATTTTATTGTTCATCAACTTTTAGTGATGTGAACCGCGTATTTATGAGCCATTGGAAATTTTAAAGTAGGTAATGTCTTAGAGTATCACTTGATTTCCAAAGGTCATCCTCCTAGTGAACTTATTTATGTTGCAGCAATCAGAACTATGATGATTCTCCTTTTTTGTAGCCATAGGTTCATGAACAAACAGGGCATTGAATAATGATTGGCACTACCCCTGCAACTATGCGCTTGGATGCTGTAACAGGCTATGATATACCGAGTTTAATGAGCTGTTTCTTAAGTAACAGTATTGTTCTAAAGACGTTTTATGGATTAACAACAAACAGTTCCCTAAAAATTCACGAAGTGGATGATTTTAAACCTATGAATAATTTGTTTTACCACCATTCGGGTCTCTAACTTGTCGAAAATGTTCTGACAGAAAGCAAACAGGTTTTCAAACAGTCCAGAAACGAATTATGTTTTGGCCGGAACCATATCCAGAGTTTTTCTCAGTGTTCTCTGGGATCTTTCTCCGAGTGCATCAAATGCTCCACTCAATCCTTATCAATTTCGCCCAGATTTGTGGTAGCATTCAGGTCCGCTCTATTTCACGGCACTTGTATTAATTTCACTGGATAAATTGCATTGAAAATTCACATATTAATATGATTTTCTGACAAGTTTTATGTTGTCTTGTGTGCAAACATAATTAAAACAGTAAATTGTTTAATGTAAAGTGCCTGATGCAGAATGTAAATTATTCATACGACGGTATATAGCAATCTGTTGTATCACCCACTCATATGACTGCATAGGTAGTGCCGATTATTATGCAACAACCTGTGCGTGGGCATCTATCAAATTCTGGGTGGGGGCCGCATGGACAAAATTGCCATAAAGAGTGCCAAAATTTCAATACGTTGTCGATGAGGTCTTCTACATTTTCACGGGGTCAAGCCCCACGGCCATGTGTGGTTATGAAGGTGGATCAAGCATTTGCTGCATACTTGTAAAGGCTCGAAATTTTGGGTGGGGAGGTTTCCAGCCAATTTTAGGGGGATGGGGGAGTTGGTGACTTTCAATTTTAGCCAAGAACGGCCAAAAACTTTTGAAAAAAATTGGGTGATCAAAAATTTCCTGGCTTTTGGGGGATAGGGAGGCATGCATGGTTCGCTAATTTATTGGTAGAGGAAACACTCTTCTCTGTATGGTGTTCGAAAAGTCGTGGTCGTGGGTTTTTCATGCGAAAAAATGTTTCTCCACAGAATCGACTTCTGGAAGAAGCTTGTAAGATGTGCATGAATATTGGCGCAAAGTATTGTGGAGCATGAGGACATTTGATTTAATGAATTTTTGGAGTATTCAGCGACTTTGCAAGAGAAGGTCCTGGCAAGACTAGGCAAGATAATGTCCCTCCTAGAATTTCAAATATCCCGCAGACTCCGGAATCGAATTTTTGAAAAATTTTGTTTCTGTCGTGACTTGTTCCATATGAATAAAGCGTTGCAGCTCGATGAGAAACGCAAGGAAATATTTTCTTCGCCCTACAACCATACATGTACAGCATGGGAATTCAGGGGAGGTCAGGTTCGAAAGATTTTCAAAAGCTGCCCTTTTTTGGGGCTGTATACGATAAGTAATAGGTCAAAAACACTGTTTTTTGACGTTCGGACAATGCTCGTTCTTTCAAGGAGATAAAAAAATAATAATATCGAAAAAATTTGCAAAAATCGGGTAAATTGAACCAAACTTAGTCAAAGAATGCGTATTGCTCGAGGCGCCGAAAATTTGAGAGTTTGGAGCCAAAAATTTGAGACTTTTGAGCCGAAAAATTTGAGACTTTTGAACCAGTTTAAAAATGTTAGGGCCTGACACTCCCGCCCTAGAATTTTCATGCTGTACATGTATGATCCCCACCCGAAATTTTGAGGGATTAAGTGAAGCCAATGCCGTAGCCAGAGGAGCAGAGGAACGCTCGAGTCCCCATACCCCTTGAAAAAGGAAAATTTTTATTTTTTTCACTATTGTTCTCTGAAGGAAAAAATTGAAGGTTCATAAAGTTAAGTGAGACAACTATCAAAATGAAGTTTCAGCATACTTTCGCGCTGGTCAAGTCAGAATGTTTTGGGACATATTGTGTATATAGGCACTGCTTTCTTGTACGAGACAGATCTTGAGGCTCGTACAAGAATTTTTTGAACCAGCTTTGTACAATGTACAAAGACTTTTTGGGGTATAGTGATAATAGTTTGACGTTTTATTGAATATTTTTAATAAAATTTTAAGAAGTTTTGACGCTTCGTGCTCTATATCATAATTGCAGTCTATTTAGTTAAATGCGCGGGCATTCAGTATTGAAATCAATATATGCATAATAACAAGCATCTTTGTTCAGACTCAAAGATCTTTTGCACCTATCTTTACTGTTTTATATAGATTTCATGCCTAAAATAGGAATTATTTGACAACTTAGCACTATTTTCTGCCGTCTGAAGACAAAATCGACTTATTTATCATTGTGCTGGATTGAATTCATAAGCTAATCAGTCTTAATTACGAGATTTAATCTGCTTATTGGAATTGTAGTATCATTTCTGATTATGTAAATACAGGTTTGTTTAGCTTTCTGAGTCGACTTTTATGTGTAGGATTAATCAAAAGCTGACAAATATTTTGACGCTTCGCGCTGAACTAATATTATCGACTGAATTTCGGACAAAGGGACACTTTTTGGACAGCATATGGCTCGGAGATTACAGACTGATAGCATGCAAAAATTTGTATATCCAAAAGTATACCTCTATATTATATGTACAAAAAATGTTTCAGTCGTACAAAGCCTCTTCAGGAGATCTTTGTACATTTATACACGAAGAAGCTCATTCAAAAAACAGTGCCTGTAGTAATTTTAAATTTACCCACTCTGAATTATCAGGTTATCAATTTCAATTCTTAAAAAAAGAAAATTAAGCAAAAAGTACGATCTTTACTGAAAGTTTGGTGGTGCAAGTGAGCTCCTAAGCCATTAGCACGACATCCTATTCAGTACAAAACCTTTTTTGGCGAAAGTTTAGTAATTTTAACGCTTTTTAATCTATTTTTCAGTGAAAATTGCAGTAAATTTTTGTTCCGGGTTTAAACTTGAACGAAGTAGCCGATGTAGCAATAAGGCTCAGCAGCTTATTGTCTATCCTTGCATAATTTAGAGCATTATGAGATTGTTCTGTTCAGTCAAGATCGGTCTTCAAAACAATGTAAAAAACAAATTTTGAAATCCCAAACAGAGTTGAAAAATAAAATTTTTTCCATATTCTTCTTCACTATTGCACATAGAGGTGAAGGAGAACGCTCAAAACGCCTGTATTTTCGCATAACCAAACTATTAACAATGTTTGATACGCTTTGACTTCAGAAATTCTACCTCACTTCCTACCCCGAAATAAAATCCTGGTTGTCGCGCTCAGTTTAGTCATACATAAGAAGACCATACCTGGGCGTTAAAAGTGGTTTGAGGGGTATGCAGCCCCCGGAGGAACCAAAATCCCCCAAAAACAAAATGCCCCCTCCCCTGAATTCAATTTTTGAACATTTTTTCGGTTTTTTCGCAATCCTTTGATGCCAATGGATAGTGCTCAATGAGAAACTTTGAAAAATGGTGTTTTCCGCCATACCACCATTTAAAAGGCCATTTTTTACCTTCGAAAAATCTTGCACCCCTCCCCCAAAATTTTGTTGCCGCTCACCTATGCTATGACTCCAAATTTCGGGTTGGGGACTGGGGTCCGTCCAGTTTTAGAGGGGATGGATGAGCGTTATTGACTTTAATTTTTGGCCAAAAATAGCAGCCTTGAAAACGCAACTTTTCGCTAAAAATCAGGGTTGAGTCAAAAAAGTTTCGACTTTGAACGGAACGGGGGATGTGCGTCTTTGAGGAGATACCCCAAACCCCCTGTTACATATACATGAGCGCACCCGTTATTTGCCCGACGTGCACGCTACCTGGCTTGTACGGAGCGCCTTATTTATTATTTTTAATTGTGTCGTTTTTTATCATTAGCTAGCTCATTGATTGCAGAAGCTATGATATTTCCACCAATCGTCCAGCCAAATGTTGAAATAGAAACCGGTTCGGATAGTACTTCATCGAGTCGTAGTGTAAAGGTAATTGAATTGAATCAAGTTGTGAGCGATGAAATGGACAAACGGCCATCTTTTGCTCAGGTTATGCCCGAGTTTTTTGTGTTCGGCAAAGATTTTTTCCGATGTACAAAGGCGTTTCGGGACTCTTTGTGCATGTACAAAGATTTTTGGGAAGACACGAATTGGAAAAAAACGTCCAAAATTCCCAAAAATTTTCGGCGCTTCACGAAGAAATGAGTAATTGTGTGTTCTACATTTCCTTATCATGGCAGAAATCGCATTTCAAAGAGAAATACGTCAAATTTTTTGGCGCTTCGCGCTGTTTTAAGACGATTCCTAGTGATTCTTGCCCCTAGAGACCTAGAAATTAGCTAAAATACACTACCAAAAGTCGAACAACTCTGTTTTACCACACTAAAGTCGCTACTGCACCATAGTACCCAAAAATTTGTGTGTACAAAATCTACCAAGGCTTTTGGGGACCATCTTTGTACATGTACAAACGGTCCTTGTACAAAAAACACTGGGTTAAACGCACATCCTTTGATTTACTGATTTGATTATTTGTTTGACTAATCGTAGAGAGTGAGCAGTAAAGATTTATGCTTCAGAATAGCTATTTGATTGAAAATTCAAAAAAAAATTTGTAGAAAAGGTGATTTCTAAGCGTTTTTAGCTATCTCTGTGCTCAAAAGTGCCCAATTTTCGGCGACTCATGTTTTGACTATTTTGTTCAATTTGCTGGACTTTTTTGATTTTTTTTCGAAATTTTTCTAATGTTTTTATGCTCTAGAAAAATTGAGGCATTGCCAGAAACCCTGAAAAGCGGTGTTTTTGACGTGTACCTACCATTTTTGAGCCAAGAAAACAGTTCATAATTTCATACTTTCCATATAGTCAAAATTTGAATATAATGGCGCGAAGCGCAGAAAATTTGGCAATCTTGAGCAAAGAGATAGCTATGTAAAAACGCTTAAAAAGCATGTTTTCTACAAATTTTTACAAAATTTCTGGGAACTTCCAAGAAATGACCAATTCTGCGGGGATGAAAAAATTTTTACAACAGTTGAAAATTTTTCAAGAGGGAGGGCGGGTGGGAAATCTCGCTCCAACCCCCTTACTCAAGATCATGTATGGTGATCACTGATACATTTTTCAAATTACAAAAAATTGTCTTCCACTTGTAGTTGGATTGGACTTGTGGAGATTAAAGTTCAAAGGGAGCATGGTGGGTACATTTAATGCTAAATCTCATTAGTCAAAATTCCTTATTTTGCACAGGACAAAACTTTATTTACCTTTCCTTTTACATTTATGTAATATTTCTGGTAGTACCTGTTGACCAGTGATCGGCCCGAGGGTACTTTTTGGATTCCTCGGCCTCGGCCGAGGCCGAGGCGACTTAAAATCCTTGCCTCGGCCGAGGCCGAGGCCGAGGCCGAGGCCGAGGGTAATGCCGAGGGTCATGCTTATATACCTATAATACCCATAAATAGTACTCTTAGAATATTTTGTATGTGCATGAGCTAGAGAATAATCGTAATATTTAACACTTTATCGAACTAAAACAAATGTTTATTGGTGTTAGCCAGAATTTTGATTTCAATCTGATGAAGTAGATAATTTATCATCAAAATCTAGATCATCTGAATCAAAGTTAGCCTCATCTATTTCGCCTTGTTGTGCTATCGCGTCATTGTCGTCGTCAGCCTGTATCAGATTCTTTAAAGTCACACCACTATAACCAACTGCTTTGAGATTGTGCTTTACAAAAAAGAGTTTTTAAACATTTTATGGTAGCAGATGAATGCGAGAATTACTGTACTTTCTGATCCATTCAGTAGCGGAAGGGGGCCAGGGGCGGCTGTAGGGGGGGGCGGCCGCCCCCCCCCATTGGCCCAAAATAGTGCGCAAAATTAAGCACTTTTGAGCGATTTTTAGCGATTTTCGAGTAAAAACGGCTAATTTTTCCGCCCAAGTCAGGGTTCCGCCCCCTCAGGGGTACCGCCCCCCCTTAGAAAAATCCTAGATCCGCCACTGAAGGGGGCGGTATCCAAACTTTTCCAAAAAAAGCAAAAACAGGTCAAAAATTTTGCCCTTAACGCCCGAAATAGCATTTTTCGGTGTTTTACATTGTATACTTTTACATAAAATCACTTTTGAAGTCATATTTTTCTTAGATTTTTGAAATTTTCGACAATTTTGTGCGAAAAAAATCATTAAATTTCTAAGACTTTAACAAAAATCTGGCGCGAAGCGCCGAAAAAATTTGTAAAATTATGGCGGATAGATGTCTAGAAGCATGATTTACTGCTTTATTTCCTGTATTTATAGCATTTGATGCAAAACATTGGAATTTTTTATTGAAAATAGAAGAAAACTATGCAAAAATAGCTGTTTCTGCTGTTAAAATTGTTTTGAAACCTACAAAATTGTTTTGAAACCTACATGAACAGAAAATGGCTTCCAGGTCGTCAAAAAAGTAAATAAATGTCATTAATAGGTATCATCCGGCGCGTAGCGCCAGAAAAATTCGAGAAATTATGGTCACTGACGGCCAAAAATCATTGCAAATTGCATATCCATTCGTTATCTCGCCAAATATTTTTGGCCTTAGGGAGGCGGCCGCCCCCCCCCCCACCCTCCCCAAATTTGCTTCTGCATGTAGCGACTGTACTTTCCGATCCATGCAGCGAAAAGACGCTTTTGGTTGTACAAATTATCATTGTGAAATTCAAGGCGAAGGGCGAAAAGTCTTTGCGATTATTCTCACATTTTATTTCGAAAGGGGCACTTTCCCCCAATCCCCCTGTATACGAGCCTGAGCTCTACATTAGGGTTAAAATGGAAACTATATGCTATGCAGGAAGGTCGGTAGGATACTTAATCAGTGATACTGACACACAAAACCTCTAAAATAAAAATAATTCATGACAATGCGGTGGAAGAATAGAAAAGCTGTGGTGAATGAATGACAGACAAATGTTCAAAAACTCCTTTTTGTAAAGCATAATCTCAAAGCAGTAGGTTATAATAGTGTGACTTCAAAGAATCTGATAAAGGATTACGACGACGATGACGCGGTAGCACAACAAGGCAAAATGGATGAGGCTAACTCTAATTCAGATGATCTGGATTTTGATGATGAATTATCTGCTTCATCAGATTAAAATCAGAATTCTGGCTAACAACAATAAACATATAAACAGTTATTTTAGTTAGATAAAGTGTTCAATATTACGATTATTTTCTCTGCACTGTACTTTCCGATCCATGTAGCGAGCATGAGAAATAAAAGTTAGTCATCATATGAATATCAATTGGCACCATTGTTTTGTTTTTTTGTACGAGACATAGATTTTGAGGCTCGTACAAAGATTTTCGGAGCCATCTTTGTACAATGTACAAAGACTTTTTGGGGCAAAGTAATAGTAATTTTAACACTTTTTTGAGTATTTTTTAGCAAAATTTCAAAAATTTTAGGCGCTTCGCGCCTAATATCATAATTACATTGTATTTAGCTCCAAGCGCTGGCATTAAACACTTTAAAATCTATCCTTAAGCATCTTTGTACAGATTTAAGCATCTTTTACATCTATTTCTACTGTTTTATAAAGATTTTATGCAGAAAAAAGAACTATTAAACAACTTTGCACTGTTTTCTGCCGTTTGAAGATAAAATTGACTTTATCTTTGCGTTGCATTAAATTCATAAGCAAATTGGTGTCTATTATGAGATTCACTCAGCACATTGCAATCGTTTTATTATTTATAATTGTGTGACACAAGTTATTTTAACTTACTGAGTCGAATTTTATGTGTAATTTCAACCTAAGACTCATGAAAATTTTGGCGTTTCGGGCCAAACTAATATAACCAGCTGAATTTAGGACAAAGTTACACCTTTTGCGAAGCAGGCGGGTCACGGTTAACAATCTAGTAGTATGTAAAAATGTGTACATTCAATAGCATATCTATACGTTATAACAAAAAAATTTTCGCTCGTACAAAGACTTTTCCGAAGATCTTTGTACATGTACAAAGAGGCTCGTACAAAAAAACAGTGATTGGCACTTTGCTGTATGTAACTTGGTGTAATTGGGTACGCGCCTAAAACCATAAGAAAAGCCAAAGGTAAGAAACAGCCTGTGTACTGCAGATGCATTCTAAATGGTTAATATTTAACGGATATATTAAATTTATTCAAATTTGATTTTAACCCTCGGCGCCTCGGCACTTTTCAGCTTCGCCCTCGGCGCCGAGGCCGAGGCTCCAAAAAACGCCGAGGCTTGCCGAGGCCGAGGCCGAGGCCTCGGTCCGATCACTGCTGGTGACTTAAGCATTAATTTTTCTTTCTACTTATTTACATATTTGTTCATTACTTCTACTAGCAAAGAAAAATGCTCCAATGGAACAAAAAGATCAATATACTTGGAATGTGGATTATTAAGGATGTAAAAGGAGGGGACTAGGAAAAATCTGCTTAAAGTCGCAAAATCTGCTGAAAATCATACTTTCTCTAAGCAACAGAAAAAATCGAGTATATTCTGCGGCCAACAGATTAAAATAAATATTTAACCATAAAATGATTGAAAAAGCAGCACATTAGCTACGCAGTAGCTATGGGAAATGATGTTGAGTAAGCTAACAGTCTTTCCAGGCCAATTGAATGAATGGTCTAAAGCAGTAGGAAACACTCAAGTTGACTTGAAACAGACTAAATGTAGGTACACCAGTATGCCCTTCAGGATTGTGTGCACTAATCAATCGGCCCCTGCTTTGCTTGCTTTAATGCTCAAAACAAAATAAAACAACTTTAAATACAATACCACATAGTTTTCTATCGATCAGGATACGAAGCTAGTCAGCGTTGCTACTTGCCAGCAATTTAAAAAAATAAAGATTACAAATTTCGTTTATACACTCTTATCGGAAACTTTGAACATTATTTAAAAAAGACACTTTTTTAGAGGTCGCAGAATATACTTTGATTTTTTCTGTTGCTTAGAGAAAGTCTGATTTTCAGCAGATTTTGCGACTTTAAGTAGATTTTTACTAGTTCCCTCCTTTTACATCCTTAATAATCCACATTCCAAGTATATTCATCTTTTTTGTTCCATCGCAGCATTTTTCTTTGCTAGTACCCTACTTTTAATTAGCATGATTTGAGTACATCAATCAGTAAACACATACAGTAGCATAACACAATAATGACAGCAGTCCAAGAACGCGGAAACAGTATTGTTCTTAACATCAGCAGTGGCGGATCCGGGATTTACCTAAGGGAGGGGCAGTACCTCTAAGGGGGGAACCCTGACTTGGGCGGAAAAATTAGCCATTTTAACCAGAAAATCGCTGAAAATCGCTCAAAAATCCCTAATTTTGCGCTATATTTCGGGCCAATGGGGGCGGCCGCCCTCCGCCCCCCCCTAAATCCGCCCCTGAACGTCCACATTACCCTTTTTAAACAAGACAACCTTACATTATTTAAACAGATCAAAGTTTTTCAGCATAAACTTTACGCAAATATCAAGTGTAAGGAACACTAACGCTCAGATTTGGAAGTAAAATAAATTTGTAGTATAAACTACAAATTAACAACAAATGGAATAGTGCAAACTTTACATAACCACTAGGTGTAGGGAAAACTAACAGTCAGATTCCCAATTCTGATTTTACGTAGAACATTTAAAAAAATTAAACTTCCGCAAGGCTCTAGAACTAAGGTTAATATGCAGTGTAAACTTTACACAACCATAGAGTGTAAAGAAAATTTCAGTCGGATTCGTAATTCTGTATTACTGTGATATTACGATCAACATTTATAGAAAAATTAAGTCAACACAATGGACCGAGGACAAATAAATATCAGATGTAAACAACTTTACAGCACTGTTAAGTGCAAAAAACTGGCGTATCACACATTTGGTTTCTGGTTAATTTTTAGACTTGAGATTATGTCCAGACTCATGACCCAGAACTTGGCAGAAATTACAAGGCAGAAACGCGTTAAACTCCCCTATTATTTTGACTTTACATTTACCGAAAAAGCTAAATATTGATGTAAACAAACGCAACTCGCTGTGACGCGTACCCCTTAGAAAGTACTTTATTTTTATCCTATTCTACCTTGCACGACTTCTGAATAGAGGAAGTGGCAAACAAAAAATGGTCATACCTGTATTTTCCATTGTCCACCACATTGTAATTTTCAAAAATCTGATCCTAACGCCCCATTGAGTGTAAATAAATTCGGTTCGGGCCAGTTTGTAGCCCTTTGATTGTAGTACGTTTGTATGAGCCATACTTATGTTCCGCAAAATATTTGATATGATTTACCAATCAAAATACGAAAAAAACCTGTTTTTCGCCCATTTTACATCTCTGATTTCGAACTTTACACCCCCATAAATAACACAATATTACGTTTTTTTGAACGCGGCTTGCTTTGATGTGTTGCCCTTAGAGGTTACCTTATTTCTATTTTATTCAATTCATCCAAACTCATAATTGAAAATGTTGGCAGAGAAATCTCGACAAAATCTGTTTTTTACTCATCCACTAGAGTGTAAAGTTTAAATGCCGGGTACTAATTGTGCATTGATTGTAGAAAAGTTTGCTGGCAAGCACAGGATAGCCCTTGATCCGTAGTACATTTCTGTCAGGAAAAATTTCCAAAATCTCATACTCGGAGTTGTGGCAGGCATAAACAAGTCGTAAACTCGACTAGAATGTGTCTTTTTACCCCCAGATTTTCGCGCCTCTTACACTCCCATTCGATAACTAAGGCGAAATTCAAAAAACAAAAAGTGTCAGCTGCAAGACATAAATAGATGAATAAGTCAAGTGAAGTGCATGGTTTTGCCAAAAGAATTAAAAAATGAAAAAGTCAGCATTCAGAAGCTTCGAATCCATTAGTCTTTTTCTGAATCTGCATGCGAGAACGGATGCCTGGCCACTGCGCCAACTCGACATATCGGCAGATTTTAATACTTAGTTAATATTTGAAAAATATTCATCATTCCACTAAAGTTTAGGAATAGTGCATTTATGATAATAAAAATAATTATTTATTAAAGACGAGTCAAAAACCTCTGAAATAAGAAAAATTTGATCAAAAATATGCAATACGGAGTTGTCTATCGGTATTAGAGAATAGATTTAGATATAATTCAAAGTTTACCTCTTCATACCCCAACAAACACTGGCTGTAGAGAAGTTTAAAGGTCAGATTCGTTATTCTGACCTTACGGAGAACATTTAAAAAAATCATCATCCACGACGCTCTGGGTGCAAAATGCTTCTCGGTGTAAACTTTACACTTATGCTAATACCGCAATATTGGGTTTATAGAAACAAAATAAACTGGGATCTGTAATGCTAAGGTCAGGGCACCTTTTAAGCATAATTAGCATGTTCCGCCTACTTAACGGAGTAGTTGAACAAATATCGTTTTTCGTCTCAAACTCTTTACACTAAAACGATCACAGATCAAGAAATCCACGAGATTTTGTAACCCTCTACATTATAAAACCAATTGGACTGCACAGAAACCAAAATTGAGTTAGATAAGCTGCAAACAAGCAAAGAGTAAAAAACCCGTATACTTTACATTTTTGTGCAGCAACCATTGAGTGTAAAGAAATTTTAAGGTCAGATTCGTAATCCACAGCTCGTGGGCAACATTTTAAAAAAAAGTTGGCCCTCCGCAAATTATTTGATTTTTCGGTTTACACTCTACACACTCATTGCTAACTCAGTATTGAGTGTTAACAAAAAAAAGATAGGCATTGAATTTTTTAATTATCCATCAATTAAAAAAACCGCACCTCCCAGATGTGTGCCATTATAGCTGTGAGGGGGGACACAAATGTCGCACTCGCTGTGAAAAACATATAAGAAAAAAGGATGGCCAAGTTTGCGCAAAATTAAGGATTTTTAGCAATTTTCGTCTTAAAACGGCTAATTTTTCCGCCCAAGTCAGGGTTCCGCCCCACGTCCCTTAGGGGTACCGCCCTCCCCTTAGGAAAATCCTAGATCCGCCACTGATAGCGCTATCGTTCTGCCTGTGATTACACATTCTCATTTAAGCACGGAATACATAGATATTATTTTTTCTTATTTGTTGTGACTTGTTTCTTTCAAGGTTAGTTTAATGTTTTCTTCGATTTTCTAAATTATTTATTTGTTCCATTTCTAATGTTCTGTGCTGAATTCGCCTCTGCAAATGTGATGGAACCGCCAATACCCTTGGCATTGCAACAAAGGAGGTGGGTTTGGTTCGAATAGATGTAAAAAAGTCTTTGAGAAGTGCTTAAACGAATGTAATAGAAATGTGGCAAGAATATGTTCGGTTTTTTCACTTCTTTGCGTTTTACGTGGATTTATCTTTTATCAAAATAAAATGAACATAAGTTAATTTCCAGCTGTCTTTTTGCTGTGATGCATTTTTTAATTTCCATACCAAATTTTGAAGTTTGCGCCTTATTCATTTATTTTAGACATGTATGTTGCAGCTTAAAATTCTGGAAATGGTTAGTTGTCCATTTTATTGTAGGAAATTTTCAATTTTCCACCAAAAATTGCAAAAAAAACCACATGAAAGTGGTCAAGAATTAAGGGATATGGGATGATTGACTTTAAGTGGAATGATCCCCACTCCTACTTGTTCAATGTTTGGCTTACATAATATGTACATACTTCATAGATGGGCAAGGTAGAGGTGGACAGACGAGGTGATATTCAGGAATGACCATATAGAAAATTGTCATTCTTTTTTCTATAGGATCTCCTTCCACAAGTATATACAAATACGTTCCTCATAACTCAGTGAACATTCTGCATATGTAGATTTTAGGATACTATAAAATGGTGCAAAAACACTTTATGCGCAGTAAACTGAGTTTCTTGACATTTATTGGTGAAGTTTAGCCAATTCGTGAGTTTATATATAGCAATAAAAAAACGAAAACTTATTAACCAGAAAATTTTGGTTTTTTACTCTTTTCATATAGAATTTTCAGCCTTTCTGCTTCAGTAATCTTAAAAATTACCTTACAGTACCTTTCGTGTTCTCAGAATTGCCTGACAGAACCCAATTTTCCAAAACCTTACATATATAGGGACACTGTTTTTTTGTACAGGACAAAGATTTTGAGCCTCGTACATAGAATTTTGGAGCCATCTTTGTACAAGAGTATCATAATTACATTCTATTTAGCTCTAAGCGCGGGCATTTAACACTCAAATCTATCTGTAAGCATCTTTGTACAGATTGAAGCATCTTTTACATCTATTTACACTGTTTTATAAAGATTTTATGCAGAAAAAAGAACTATAAAACAACTTTGCACTGTTTTCTGCCATTTGAAGATAAAGTTGACTCTTTTATCTTTGCGTTGGATTAAATTTATAAGCAAACTGGTGTCTATTATGAGATTCAGTCAACGCATTGCAACCGCTTATTATTTATAATTGTATAACACAAGTCATTTTAACTTGCTGAGTCGAATTTTATGTGTAATATAAACCTAAGACTCATGAAAATTTTGGCGTTTCGGGCCGAACTAATATAACCAGTTGAATTTAGGACAAACTTACACCTTTTGCAAAGTGTGCGGGTCACAGATAACAATCTAGTAGTATGTAAAAATGTGTACATTCAATTGCATATCTATATGTTATATATACAAAAATTTCACTCATACAAAGACTTTTCCGGAGATCTTTGTACATGTACAAAGAGGTTTGTACAAAAAAAACAGTGTACAGGGAAAATACCCCTTCTCATCGCTTCTCCTATCAGTGATCAACCAGGCGCCCAGTTATGGGCCCAGTCCTGTCTGAGGGTGACTGACTGACCCCAGCTTAAAGTAGGCCAGTCACCGGATCTGCAGTTAACATATGCTGAAAGATTATACATGAGTGTTTTTAACAAAAATGATTCCAGTGAATAGAAAATAATTTAATAGGAAAGGCATCTTATGGTCTAACATGTATCAACCCTTCCAATTATATAAGTTTGTTCCCTATCTGACACTTGTGACAGTGGTGCGTTCGTTCTGTACAACTGATGATTAAACATTTTAAATATTGATTCATTTCATTAATTTCATGATATGCTTAATAAATGTCCAGATGAGAAGAATTTATTTGAGTGAGCTTTGTTGCAATAAAACAAGTGAATGAGAATTTTGTATGACGAGCATAGGTGGAGAATACTGTCTACTTTGACTACCCTATGTCCACCCCGTACCCATAGAACCTATGGCCGGTGGTCAAGAAAAATTAACCTTTAAATTGGAATAAAAGTGAAAAGAAAGATAAGGAAAGATTGAGAGATAATGAAAAATCAAGCAAAATCAATTAACTAGCTAATCAAGAGGCCAATAAATTAACCAAGTAGCTGGCCAATCAAGCAACCAACCAACTAAGTCACCAATCGATCAATCAACCAACAACCAACAGGCCAAATAACCAACCAAATAACCAACAACCAACCAACTAAATGGCCAATCAACCAACCAGCTAAAAGGCCAACCAAGCAACAAACTAAATGGCCAACCAACCAAACCGATGAACCAACCAACTAACCAACCAACCAACCAACTAAATGGCCAACCAATCAATTAACCAACAAACTAAATGGCAAAACAACCAATCAACCAACTAAATGGCCAACCAGCTAATTAACCAACCAAACCTTTAACTAAATGGCCAAATATCCAGCTAACCAACTAAATGGCCAACCAATCAACTAACCAACTAAATGGCCAACCAACCAACTAACCAACCAATTAGTCAACCAACTAAATGGCCTACCAACCAGTCAAGCAACCAATCAACCAAGCAACTAACTAAAAGGCCAACCAAAATCTAAGCAACCAATTAAATAGCCAACTAACCAACCAACCAACTAAATGGCCAACCAACCAAGTAACCAACCAGCCAAATAATTGACCAACCAACTAAGCAAACAACCAACTAAATGGCCAACCAACTAACAAACCAACTAACTAAAAGGCCAGCCAACCAAGCAATCAACCAACCTACCAACCAAATGGCCAACTTTGCAACAAACTAGATGGCCAACCAACCGAAGAAACAGCCAACTAAATAGCCAAACAACCAACCAACTAAGTGGCCAACCAACTAACCAACCAACCAACCAGCCAACTAAATGGACAAACATCCAACAAACCAAATAAATGACCAGCCATCCAACTAACCAACCAATTAGCTAGACAATTAAATGGCCAGCCAATCAGTCAACCAACCAACGAACCAACTAATTAAAAGGCCAGCCAACCAAGTAATCAACCAAATGGCCAACCAACATTTAAATGGCCAACCAAGCAAATAAACAACCAACTAAATAGCTAACCAACCAAGCAACTGGGTGAACAACCAACTAAACAACCAACCAACCAACCAACCAACCAACTAAATGGCCAACCCACCACTAACAACTAATTGGCCAACCAACTAACCAACCAATTAGCCAACCAACTAAATGGCCAACCAAGCAGTCAACCAACCAACCAACCAGCTAACTAAAAGGCCAACCAACAAACCAACCAACCAACCAACTGAATGGCCAACCAACCAACTAATAAACCAATCAACCAACTTAATAGCCAAAAAACCAGTGAATTAACCCACTAGCCAACTAAATGGCCAACTGAATAATCAACCAACCAACCAACCAATCAACTGATTGGCCAACCAATCAAATAAACAACCAACTAAATAATCACCAACCAATCAACTGAATAGCCAAAAAACCAACAAACAAACCCACCAGCCAACTAAATGGCCAACCGACTAACCAATGAACCATTTACTAATTGAATGGTCAACCAACCAAATAAACAACCACTTAAAATGCTAACCAACCAATGAACTAAGTGGCCAACCAACTAACCAACCAGCCAACTAAATGGCCAACCAACCAACTAACCAAGTATATGACCAACCAACCAACTAGGCAACCAATTAGCCAACCAGCTAAATGGCCAACCAATCGGTCAACCAACCAAGCAACTGAATGGCCAATTAACCAACCGACCAATTAAATGGCCAACCAACCAACTAACCAACTGAATGACCAACCAACCAACCAACTAACCAACCAATTAGCCAGACAACTAAATGGCCAACCAACTATTCAGCCAACCAACCAACCAAGTAACTAGAATGCCAATCAACCAACAAAATAAATGGCCAAGTAACCAACCGACCAACTAAATGGCCAATTAACCAACTAACCAAGTAAATAGCCAGAAAACTGACAAACCAACACACTAGCCAACTAAATGGTTGACTGACTATCCAACCAACCAACCAACTAAATGGCCAACCAACCAACTAACTAACCAACCAAATATTCAACTAAATAGCCAAAAAACCAATGAACCAACCAATTAGCTAACTAAATGGCCAATTAACCAACTAACTAACTAACCAATTAGCCAACCAACCAGTCAAACTAACCAACTAAATAAAAGGCCAACCAACCAACCAAATGACCAACTAACCAACTGACTAACTAAATTGCCAACCAACCAACTAACCAACCAACCAACTAAATAGCTGAAAAACCAACAAACCAGCCCACCAGCCAACTAATGGCTGACCGACCGACTAACCAACCAACCAACCAACTAAATGCCAACCAACTAACTAATCAACCAATCAACCATCTAACTTATCAACTAACTAATCAACTAATCAACTAACCAACCAACCAACAGGCCAACCCAATCAACCAACCAATAAATAAAATAAGGATCCAACAAATCGGGTAATCAATCAACCACCAACCAACCAAGCAGACAACCAACCAACCGAGCAACCAGCTAACAACCCAACCAAGTAATCAACCGGCCAATTACCTAAGTAACCAACTGGCTAACCAGCCAACTAAGTGGCAAACCAATCAACAACAAAACTAACCAATCAATCAACTAACCAATTAACCAACCAGGCAAGTAGTCATCCAGCCAGCAAACCAATCAAGTAATCAACCAACCAACGAGAATTGGCCAGCCAGCCATCTATGTAATTGATGAACCAGCAAACCGAGCAAACATCCAACTAATCACCAAACAACCAAACTAACAACCAACCAAGCAGACAGCTAACCAACCAACCAATCAGGCAGAAGGGCAACCTAATAACAACCTAACCAACTAACCAACAGCCCAACCACTCAACAAGTTAAACAACCAACAACCCAATTAATTAATCAAGCGGCTAAATAACAAACAACCAACCAATCAAATATCCAAAGCAAGCAATCAACCATCCAACCTACCAAACCGAACAAACAAATAACCTATCAACCAAGCAGGCAGCCAACCAACCGATCAACAAGCTAAGCAACCAGCCGGGCAACCAATCAACTAACCGTTCAACTAACTAACAAACCGGGCAAACAATTGACTCGTCAGTTAGCCAACCAACCTACCAATTAATCAACCAGCCAATCAACCCAGAAAATTTGCTTTTCCTGCATAAAATAGCGTTTTTTAGCCCCACCTCCTTAAATCCGCTCCTGAGTAGGTCTTAAAATTTTTGCTGAGTGACTTAAATTTATTATATAACCAGAAGCAGCAGATGTGATCCAAAAAGGCAAAGCACGTCAGAAAATGTCGTGTTTGTGTGCAAAATTTCATTGGAATACATCATATCTTTTTTTCAATATTCTGGCTGTCCTCCCACTGAAAATCTTTTCATTCAAAAATTTCTAAATTACTCCGCCTTGAATACGGGCTGCTAGAAGCGCTACATTTTTTAGGATTTCATTTTCTCATAGTGCATTTGCATATAGCTAAGTAACTTCAAAAGCAACAGGTCACATCAACGCGCATACTCTACGCCTAATTTTATGATTTAAATTGTCCTATTTGGTCACACGACCAGACTTGCACGTGGGAGTTCGGGGTCTAGAGCTCCAGAATTAAAAAATATATAAAATTTTTCGGAAAAATGAGGCAAAAAGAGGCAAAAAACGGATGAAAATTGCAAATTTCTTAAAAGTGCTTTAAATTGACCAGAAACCGTATAATAACATAGTTTTAACGTGATTCTAGCACTAATACCAGTTTTTGAGGTCATTTCGGCCCAATTAGTTCAATTCTGATCCCCAGGTCGGCCATGCATATATTAAAACCAACCGCGCAGGTTCCAGACAGCCACTACCCTGAAAAACCTGAGCGTGCTTATGCATGATAGGTAACATATATATATTTATAGTATCCTATAATTTTGAAATTAACTAGAAGAATTCAAAATGATATTAATGCTTATTTCCGGCTCTTGGCATCAACATAATAATAATTTGCATCTTTTATTAACAAAATGCCAAAATTGAATAGAACACATTAAAAATGGGCATAATTTCCAGTGTAATCCGCGTGATTCTTTTTTTTGCAACCAAATGGTAAATTGTTTTGCACTTGTGCACAGGTCCATATCGAGGGGAAATTCATGCTCAATTTTTCCAGAATTTTTATTTGTGAAACTATTGGTTTCGTACTTATTCTAGCACGAAAATACCCATTTTTCAGCCCTCCGCGCCATCAGTTAAATGTACAAACCATTTTCAGATAGCATTTTTAGGCATACAAATTTTTTTTGTAATTCTTATCTTAAAAAAGATGCGAGGCGAAATCGAAATGATAAAATGACTAAAACGGTGAAATTTTCTGTTGCTCCGCGCCAGATATACTTTCTGCATTAATAAACTTAAGAAAGATTCAAAGTTGTCATAAGAATGATAAAAAATATCGTAATCTTCTGGCGCTCCTTGCCAGACTTATTTCTCCAGTTTTTTCTGATTTCCAGAAAACAACAAAATTGAGTCGAGCTTTGGATAATAATATCAAAATTTTCAGGCGCTTTGCGCTGAATATACTGCATCTTTGCATCGTGTGTATCCTAAAGAAGCTAGGTACTTAATTGACTTAAAGAGTGAAGATCCCAAAAGTGTAGTTTATCACCTCGAGCCACATAAGTAATCCAAAAAACGCAATAACTAGAAGCTACGGTAGTATCTGATTTTCCATGACTATTAAAGAAACGGGCGCGGATCCAGGGGGCGGAGGGCGGCCGCCTCCCCAAAAACCCTTTTTGAAAATTTTCTGAGCAAGCGATATACGTTGGAATGCGCCCAAAATGAGCTAAAAACGCCAAAACGTCAGAAGTCTTCAGCGCTTCGCGCCGATTCATCATTATTTTTCGTTTTAGTGTTCCAGCATTGTGTTTAAAGCAGTCAAAATATTTCAGTGCTTCAGTGATTTAATGTGCTATACTATTTATCGGTTGAAACTCTAAACATTGGTTGGACATCGTGTTAAAGGTGTGTTTGTGTGTGCCAGTGATCTGAAATTTTTCGTTTCGTTTCATTTTTCAGTTCAGAACGCATTTCAAAGCAAGAATTTGTAATGATTTGTAAGTATGAAAAGGCTAGTTACTGTTTTTAGGCTGTTTTGAACCATAATTCGGGTGAAAGTTTTAACGTTACATCTCAACATTTAATTTACAAAATTTTACTGGGATCCGCCTTGGGTCCTGCTGGGAGCTTTAGAGTGCGTCCCCCAGATCCTTCAGCTGTAAAAGCGAGGGTAATTCTTGCACTTTTTTGTGTCCAAGGCATAGTCGGGTAACGTAAACGTGTGACCTGACTCGTTGGGCAAGACCACCCCATCTCCTAAATGAAAAAGAAATTTTATTTCTACAAAGGGTTCCTCAACGGGAAAAATGGAAACTTAGTTAAGCACTTTTAAAACACCGCCGGAATTAGTTTTTAGCGTTTTTTTGGGTTTCCTCTAAACGCTAAAAATCGCTCAAATCTGAGTTAGACATGTCAATTTCTTTCCAGCGCAATACGCTGATTGCTGTTTTCCTCTGAAGCTTAGGGCAAGCAAGATCATCTGTTGTGTTCAGTCAATGTTCATATTCTATGCAATGTTCGATCACACTTGAGAGAATTTTTATAAGTTTTTTGTATAAAACATCGCTAAAACAGCTTTTTAGCGTACTTTGGCGCCAGTAAACGCAAAATTTTCCGGCGCTTCGCGTGCTTTACGTTTACTGCTCCGCTCTTGCATTGTTTTTGTCTTCTGAATTACTCAAAATCGCTCAAATTCGAGTTAGCGATGAATAGCACGTCAATTTTTTCCGGCACCAGTGCCGGATCGTGGAATTTTTCCTGCGCTTCACGCTGGATTTATTGCTTATCTAAATTTTCTGTCTTTGAGCCTGCTCAGAACCTCACAAATTTGATCTAGGCTTGTAAAAGATATCAGATTTCTTTCGGCGCTTTGCACCAAATTGTTTCTGTGTTGTTTGCCTTTGTAAAGGACAAGAATTAAATACAAGACAGAAGCTGAGAAATAATTCGTCTATTAAATGATGGGGAATCAGTTGTGCAGATAAATTAGAAAATGAATTTGTTGTATAGGGATCGATATAAACTAAAGTTAGATTTATTTAAAAATTTTCGTCATCGTTATACAGAGCTCGCCAAGATACGCCCAAAACTGCCTTTATTTTCGTCCATCTCCTTATGGTCCTCGAGAAATCTGAATTCTAAATTTTCGGTTTCCTCTATATAAAATCATGAATATGAACCTGCCCTTGCATATGTCAACCTTCTCACAAACAACCTCTCTATTGACCAACCAACCAACCTCAACAAAAGGGGCTCCGGTACCCACAGAACCAAGATCCATTCCCCAGGTATAAACGTTGTATAGTAGTTTATAATATACGTAAAACTTGTACATTACAAAATAAAATTAGCAATCCTCATATGCTTATTTGCATATTTAATCAAAATTCAAAATTTATTTCCAGTCTGAAGCTTTCAATGCGAATGATGCTCTGGCAGTCTTAGCTGAAACAACGTCTGATGGAGGGAGCGATGTAAGCAGCTTCTCGTCATCAGAAATGCGTTGCAGTTATGGATTCCCAACAGGTCAGCTATTTACACAGAAAAGAAACGAAATAAATTTAAATGAAAATGTAAAGAATAACCTCAAAACGATTAGAAACGCAAAATGCACTTATTGAGCGATTATTTAATTTTCAACTCTTTATAATTTTTTATTTTATTGTTCATCAACTTTTAGTGATGTGAACCGCGTATTTATGAGCCATTGGAAATTTTAAAGTAGGTAATGTCTTAGAGTATCACTTGATTTCCAAAGATCATCCTCCTAGTGAACTTATTTATGTTGCAGCAATCAGAACTATGACGATTCTCCTTTTTGTAGCCATAGGTTCATGAACAAACAGGGCATTGAATAATGATTGGTACTACCCCTGCAACTATGCGCTTGGATGCTGTAATATGCTATGATATACCGAGTTTAATGAGCTGTTTTTAAGTAACAATATTGTTCTAAAGACGTTTTATGGGTTAACAACAAACAGTTCCCTAAAACTTCAAAAAGTGGATGATTTGGCAATATTCTTTTCTAAATTTATTAAAACACCCAGACCATTTTGCCAAATTTTGATTCTAAATTCATGATTAAACAGTTCTTTGTCTCGACCTATCAATAATTTGTCTTACCACCATTCGAGTCTCTAACTTGTCGAAAATGTTCTGACATAAAGCAAAAAAGGTTTTCAAACAGTTCAGTAACGAATTCTGTTTTGGCCGGAACCATATCCAGAGTTTTTCTCAGTGTTGTCCGGGACTCGATATTTATCAATTTCGCCCAGATTTTTGGTAGGATTCAAGTCTGCGCTATTTCGTGACCATTTGAATTAATTTCACTGGATAAAATACATTGGAAATCCAAATATTTCAATGATTTTCTGACAAGTTCCATGTTGTCTTGTGTGCAAACAGCAAATTTAACCCTACTTTTACCGAGCTCTAGATTCGTGATCTAGTTGCCTGTTTTTTGCAGTTTACTGTAAGGCCATAAATTCTTATGTGGCAAGCTTCTCAGTACCCTCTTTTTTTACTGCAACACATGTTTTATTGAGCAAAAGAAAACGTATTGACCTATATTTTATTTGAAAAGCTTGATTCCATGATTTTATAACATGTGTTATGCGTGTCGCAGATCGAATTTCTTACACATTTTTGAATGTTCAAATACGTTTTTTTCAATTGGTCTTCAGTTTTGTGCAAACTTAATGACATTTTTGAAATTCTCATGCTCTTGGCTACCAGAAATGTGTATTTTTATTCATATTTGTTATCTCCCTAATGACTAGATTTTCGATCTAGACCTTGGTAATTCTAGGGTGCGCGACCCCTCGGTAACTGGAGGGTTAAACAGTAAATTGTTTAATGAAAAAACCGCCTGATGCAGAATTTAATTTCTTCATGAGACGGTATATTGCAATCTGTTGTAGCATCCACTCCTATGACTGCATAGATAGTGCTGATTATTATGCAACAACCTGTGCGTGGGCATCTATCAAATTCTGGGTGGGGGTCGAATTGGCGAAATTGCCATAAACAGCGCCACAAATTCAATTCGTTGTGGGTGAGGTCTTCCACATTTTCGCGGTGTCGTCCAGACCCCTAAACCTCACGGCCATTTTTGGTCATGAAAGTGGATTAAGCGTTTGCTGCAGACTTGTAACAGCTCGAAATTTTGGGTGAGGAGGTTTCCAGCCAATTTTAGGGGGGGGGATTAATGACTTCTAATTTTATATAAAAACGGCCAAAAAATTAAAAAAACATTGGGGGTCACAAATTTCATGGCTTTTGTGGATACGGAGGACGTCGGATCTCCCGTCCCCTCCCTCTTACATGTATGCTTTGCTAATTTATTGGTAGAGGAAACACTTCTCTGTGTACGATGATCGAAAAGTCGTGGTCGTGGGTTTTTCATGTGGAAAAATGTTTCTCCGCAGAATAGTTCTGGAAGAAGCTTGTAAGATGTGCAAGTATATTGGCGCAACGTATTGTTAAGCATGAGAACATTTGATTTCAAGTGTTTTGGAGTATTGAGCGACAATGCACAAACACGTAGTTGTGGGGGATGGGGGTCCGGACCTGCCAAATTCAGAAAAAAACTGAAAAAATGGGACTTTTACACGTTACTTTGTGCTATTTTTGGCTTAGACCCCCAAAATTGGTGTTGGTCCCCCCAAAATAGGAGGGCCAGCTACGTGCCGAACTATGCAAGAGGTCCTGGCAAGATTATGAGAAGGTAATGGCAAGACTATGCAAGAGAAAGTCGCTCCTAGAATTTCAAATATCCCGCAGACTCCGGAATCGAATTTTTGAGAAATTTTGTTTCTGTCGTGACTTGTTCCATATGAATAAAGCGTTGCAGCTCGATGAGAAACGCAAGGAAATATTTTCTTCGCCCTACAACCATACATGTACAGCATGGGAATTCAGGGGGAGGTCAGGTTCGAAAGATTTTCAAAAGCTGCCCTTTTTTGGGGCTGTATACGATAAGTGATAGGTCAAAAACACTGTTTTTTTGACGTTTCGGACAATGCTCGTTCTTTCTAGGAGATAAAAAATAATAATATCGAAAAAATTTGCAAAAATCGGGTAAATTGAACCAAACTTAGTCAAAGAATGCGTATTGCTCGAGGCGCCGAGCCAAAAAATGAGCTAAAAACATAGAAAAAGACACACTTTCTACAATTTTACGAAAAATCGACAATTCTGGGGGCCGCATCGCGGCTATTTTGCGGGGCGGGGGTCGGTAGCCGTTCGGGAGTCTTCAAAAACCCTTATCCTCAAGAAGACGAAGTCTAACACCAATTTTATGGGTTCTTTGTAGTTTAAAAAAATTTTTATCTCTCTGGACCCTGCCATCATTCGAATCCTATCCATGTTTTTTTTTGTCTTTTTCGTTGCTTTTTGTCTGACTTTTCGATCTATGTGCTGCTTTTTTTGGAGATTTTTCCATCAGACTAATGGTATTTAAACTTTAAGCTCTTAAATTAGCTAAAATGATGATATTTCTCTCTTGAGCGGTAATGTATGTTTTGATAATCGTTTCGTTTCTATATTTTTGTACTTTTTGTTAAACAAAATTTTGCGGTTTTCTCTCTTTCTCGGTGTTGCTTGCCAAAATCAGAAGGCTGTTTACTCCTCCTTCATAAAATTAGCTGACTAATTAACTCCAGACGTGTTCTTTGGCGGGGGGGGTAGAGCTCTTTCCCCAGAATGGCGACTGACACCCCCCCTCGCGAAATGTCTGCGATTTCCAGAATTATCGATTTTTTGTAAAAGTTGGTTAAAGCTGAAAAAGTATGCTTTTTTAAGGCTTTTTAGTCCATTTTGGGCTCAAAAATCTCGAATTTTCGGCGCTTCGCACCAAACAAACATTTTTCGACCATATTTTGTTCAATTCGCTCAATTTTTTGATTTTTTCGAATTTTTTATACGTTTTCATGTTCTAGAGACAACGAGCATTGTCTAAACCGTCAAAGAACAATCTTTTTGACGTGTACCCATCATTTTTAGTCCAAAAAGCAGTTTAAAAATGTTAGGGCCTGACACCCCGCCCTAGAATTTTCAAGCTGTCCATGTATGATCCACACCCGAAATTTTGAGGGATTAAGTGAAGCCAATGCAGTAGCCAGAGGAGCAGAGGAACGCTCGAGTCCCCATACCCCTTGAAAAATGAAAAATTTTTTTATTTTTTCACAATTGTTCTCTGAAGGAAACAACTGAAGGTTCATGAAGTCAACTGAGACAACTATCAAAATGAAGTTTCAGCATACTTTCGCGCTGGTCAAGTCAGAATTTTTTGGGACGTATTGAGTATATAGGCACTGCTTTCTTTTACGAGACACAGATCTTGAGGCTCGTACAAGGATCTTTCTGAGCAGCTTTGTACAATGTAGAAAGACTTTTTGGGGTATAGTGATACTAGTTTGACGTTTTATTGAGTATTTTTAGTAAAATTTCATGAAGTTTTGACGCTTCGTGCTCTATATCGTAATTGCAGTCTATTTAGTTCAATGCGCGGGCATTAAGCATTCAAATCAATCCATGCATAATAATTACAAGCATCTTTGTTCACACTCAAAGATCTTTTTGCATCTATCTCTCAGGCACGTAGCTGTGGGAAATGGTAGGTCCGGACCCCCCCCCCAAATTCAGAAAAAAACCGGAAAAATAGGACTTTTTACACTTTATATTGTGCTGTTTTTGGCGTGGATTCCCCTCCCTCCCAAAAAGATTGATGTTTTAACCCCCCCCCAAATAGGAGGGCCAGTTACGTGCCTGCGATCTCTCTTTACTGTTTTATATAGATTTCATGCCTAAAATAAGAATTATTGACAAGTTAGCACTGTTTTCTGCCGTCTGAAGACAAAATCGACTTATTTATCATTGTGCTGCATTGAATTCATAAGCTAATCAGTCTGGATTACGAGATTTAATCTGTATATTGGAATTGCAGTATCATTTTTGATTCTGTAAATACAGGTTTGTTTAGCTTGCTGAGTCGAGTTTCATGCGTAGAATTAATCAAAAACTGACAAACATTTCGACGCTTCGCGCTGAACTAATATTATCGACTGAATTTCGACAAAGGGACACTTTTTGGACAGCATATGGCTCGGAGATTACAGACTGATAGCATGCAAAAATTTGTATATCCCAAAGTATACCTCTATATTATATGTACAAAAAATGTTTCAGTCGTACAAAGCCTTTTCAGGAGATCTTTGTACATTTATATACGAAAAAGCTCATTCAAAACACAGTGCCTGTAGTAATTTTAAATTTTACCTACTCTGAATTATCAGGTTATCAAATGCAATTCTTAAAAAAAGAAAATTAAGCAAAAAGTACGATTTTTACTGAAAGTTTGGTGGTGCAAGTGAGCTCCTAGGCCATTAGCACGACATCCTATTCAGTACAAAACCTTTTCTGGCGAAAGTATAGTAATTTTAACGCTTTTTAATCTATTTTTCAGTGAAAATTGTAGAAAATTTTTGTTCCGGGTGTAACTTGAACGAAGTAGCCGATGTAGCAATAAGGCTCAGCAGTTTATCATCTATCCTTGTATAATCTAGAGCATTATGAGATTGTTCTGTTCACTCAAAATCGGTCTTGAAAACAATTTAAAAAGCAAATTTTGTAACTAAAACAGACTGAAAAATTAAAAATTTCATATTCTTTTTCACCACTGCACGTAGAGGTAAAGGAGAAATACTCAGAAGGCCTGTATTTTCGCATAGCTTGGCTATTAACGGTCTTCGATACATTTTGACTTCAGAAATTCTACCTCACCCCTACCCCGAAATAAAATCCTGGTTGCCGCGCTCAGTTTAAGTCATACGTATGAAGACCATATTTGGGCGTAGGAAGTGGTTTGAGGGGTATGCACATCCCCCGGAGGAACCAAAATCCCTCAGAAAACAAAATACCCCCCCAGAATTCAATTTTTGAACATTTTTTCGGTTTTTTCGCAATCCTTTGATGCCAATGGATAGTGCTCGATGAGAAACTTTGAAAAATGGTGTTTTGCGCCATACCACCATTTTTAAGGCCTTTTTTTGACCTTTGAAAAATCTTGCACCCCCCTCCCAAAATTTTAGGTGCCGCTCACCTATGCTAATGACTCGAAATTTTGGGTTTGGGTCACACATGGGCGTGGGGTATGCACCCCCCAGAAGTTGAAATACCCCCCCCCCAGAAATCAAAATACCCCCCCCCATAAAAATTTTTTTTTGCTCTTTTAGCAATTTTTGATGCCATTGGATAGTGCTCGATGAGGAACGTCGAAAAATGGTGTTTTTTGCCAAACGACAACTTTTAGGACCATTTTTTGACCTTTTAAAATTTTTTCTCCCCCCAGAATTTTGGTGCTGCCCACCTATGGTTGGGGTCCGTCCATTTTTAGAGGGGATGGATGGGTGGGGTTATTGACTTTAATTTTTGGCCAAAAATAGCAGCCTAGAAAACGCAAGTTTTCGCTAAACATCAGGGGTTAGTCAAAAAAGTTTCGACTTTGAGGGGGACGGGGATGTCCGTCTTTGGGGAGATATCCCAAACCCCCTGTTACATATATATATATATAAGCGCACCTGTTATTTGCCCGACGTGCACGCTACCTGGCTTATTCGGAACGCTTTATTTATTATTCTTAATTGTGTCGTTTTTTATCATTAACTAGCTCAGTGATTGCAGAGGCCATGATATTTCCACCAATCGTCCAGCCAAATGTTGAAATAGAAACCGGTTCGAATAGTACTTCATCAAGTCGTAGTGTAAAGTTAACTGAATCGAATCAAATTGTGAGCGATGAAATGGACAAACGGCCATCTTTTGCTCAGGTTATACAGAGTTTTTTTGTGTTCGGCAAAGATTTTTCCTGATGTACAAAGACGTTTCGGGACCGTCTTTGTACATACAAAGATTTTTGGGAAGACACAAATTGGATAAAAGGTCCAAAATTTACAAAAATTTTCGGCGCTTCATGCCGAGATGAGTAATTGTGTGCTCTATATTTCTTTATATTAGCAGAAATCGCATTTCAATGGGAAATAAGTCAAATTTTTCGGCGCTTCGCGCCGTTTTAAGCCGATTCCTAGTGATTTTTGCCCTTATAGACCTAGAAATTAGCTAAAATACGCTATCAAAAGTCGAACAACTCTGTTTTACCATACCAAAATCGCTACTGTACCATGTTATGGTACCCAAAAATTTGTGTGTACAAAATGTACAAAGACTTTTGGGGACCATCTTTGTACATGTACAAACGGTCGTTGTACAAAAAACTCTGGGTTAGGCGCATAATCTGTGATTTACTGATTTGATCATTTGTTTGACTAATCGTAGAGAGTTAGCAACAAAGGTGTATGCTTCTGAATAGCTGCTTGATTGAAAATTCAAAAATTGCATTATTTGTGCATGACTGGTAAGTTGACCTTTTATTGATTTTTCCTTCTTTTTTTGATTTTTTCTGTTTGTTATCAAATTGCATGCGATATGTGTCGAAGCATGCGCATTAAAAAGGGGGAAAATACGGTAAATCGAAGGAAATTCAAATTTTTGAATAACCCTTTTATAATTATTAGGAGAAATTTTATACAATATTACCGAAATTAGGCTAAATTATCGAAGTTGTATATTAAACATAAAACCCTTTTAAAGGAAAATGTTATCAGTGCTTATAGGCCCTGACTCGATTCGAAGTAATGATAAACAATTATTGCAATTTTAAAAAATTAATGTTAAGACTATGATTAATTTGAAATGAAGTCGCATACGTCCTGTTTCACACATGATTTTAGGGATCGGTGTGGAGGGGTTTTAACCACACATGGGCGTGGGGGGATCTGGGGGGTCTGAACCCCCCCCCAGAAACCAAAAGACCCCCCCCCAGAAATCAAAAGACCCCCCCCAGAAATCAATTTTTGAAAATTTTTTTAGTTTTTTCGCAATTTTTTGATGCCAATCGATAGTGCTTGATGAGAAACGTCGAAAAATGGTGTTTTTATCGCCATATCACCATTTTTAAGGCCATTTTTTGACCTTCAAAAAATCTTGACCCCCCCCAGAATTTTCTTGCTGCCCACGTATGGTTTTAACCCCCGCCCTTCACCTCAGAAAAATTTTAACCCCTCTCCCCCACAAAACTTTCTTCAGCTCCTCCCCCCAGAACTGACGATTTTTCGAAAGTTCGAAAATTTTTTCTAAAAATCTGTAGAAAAGGTGCTTTTTTAGGCGTTTTTACCTACAAATCTCTTTTGCTCAAATGTGCCAAATTTTTCGGCGACTCATGTTTTGAATATTGTTCAATTTGTTGCACTTTTTTGATTTTTTTTTGAAATTTTTTCAAATGTTTTTATGCTCTAGGAAGATAGAGGATTGTCAGAAACCCCGAAAAGCGGTGTTTTTGACGTACCTACCATTTTTGAGGCAAAAAAAGCAGTTCAGAATTTCATCATTTCCATATAGTCAAAATTTGAATATAAAGGCGCGGAGCGCAGACAATTTGGCACTTTCGAGCAAAGAGATGGCTAAAAACGCTTAAAAATCATCTTTACTACAAATTTTTAGCTAAAATTTCTTTGAACTTTCAAGAAATAGCCAATTCTACGGGGGTGAAAAAAATTTTTACAACAGGTGAAAATTTTTTGGGTGGGGGAACTCGTCGCTTCAACCCCCTTGCTCAAGATCATGCATGGTGATCACTAATGTATTTTTTATAAAATTGCAAAAAATTGTCTTTCACTTGTAGTTGGATTGGACTTGTGGAGATTAAAGTTCAGATGAGGCATGGTAAGGTAGATTTAATGCTGAATCTCACTAGTAAAAAATTCCTTACTTAGCACAAAACAAAACTTCATTTACCTTGCCTCATACATTTATGTAATATTTCTGGTAGTGCCTGTTATAATATATATTAATATATAATAATACCATATTACATAATACCTATAGTACCTATAATACCCTAAACCTGCATTAATTTTTTTCTACTTATTTAGATATTTGTTCATTACTTCTACTACACATTCTCATTTAGGTACGGAATACAGTAGAAATTTATTTTTTCTCATTCGTTAAGACTTGTGTCTTTTAAAGTTAGTATTAATGTTTTCTTCGATTTTCCTGATTATTCATTTGTGCCATATCGGCTCTGAAAATGTGATGGAACCGCCAATACCTTTGGCATTCCAACAGAGGAGGTGGGTTCGGTTCGAACAGGTGTAAAGAAGTCTCTTTAACGGATGTAATACAAAAGTGGAAAGAATATGTTCGGTTTTTTACTTTTTTGCGTTTTACGCGCATTCATGTTTTATCAAAATAAACGGGAAATAAATTAATTTTCAATTGTCTTTTTACTGTGATGTATTTTTAGATTTTCATACAAAATTTTGAAGTTTGCGCTTTATTCATTTATGCTAGACCTGTATGTAGTAGCTTAAAAATTCTGGAAATGGTTAGTTGTCCATTTTGATTAGAGAGTTTTCGATTTTTAAGTAAAAATAGCAAAAAAGCACATGAAAATGGTCAAGAATTAAGGGATATGGGGTGCCTGACTTTGGGTGGGATGATCCCCATTCCTACTTGTTTAATGTGTGGCTTACGTAATATGTACATACTTCATAGATGGGCAAGGTAGAGGTGGACGTACGAGGTGAAATTCAGGAATGAACCATATAAAAAACCGGTAAACTGGGTTTCTTGACTCTTATTAGTTGCAGTTTAGCCAATTCGTGAGTTTATATATATAGCAATAAAAAAGCCGAAAACTTGTGAACTAGAAAATTTTGATTTTTTACCATTTTCATGTAGAATTTTCAGCCTTTCTGCTTCAGTAATCTTAAAAATTACCTTGCAGTACCTTTCGGGTTCTCAAAATCGCCTTACAGTACCCAATTTTCCAAAACCTTACATATATAGGGGTAATACCCCTTCTCACCTCTTCCCCTATCAGTGATCGACCGGGTGCCTGGTTCCGGGCCCCATCCTGTCTGAAGTTGGCCGACCGGCCCCAGCCTAAAGTAGGCCGGTCGCCGGGTCTGCAATTAACATATGTGATAGATTATACATGAGTGTTTTTAAGAAAAATGATTCAAGTGTCTTTAAACAAAAAGTAATTCAATAGAAAAGGCATCTTATGGTCTAAGATGTATCAACTCTTCTGATCATAGGTGGGCAGCACCAAAATTCTGGGGGGGGGGTGAAAAAATTTCTGGGGGGGGCGAAAAAATTTTTAAAGGTCAAAAAAAGGTCTTAAAAGTGGTTGTATGGCAAAAAACACCATTTTTCGACGTTTCTCATCAAGCTCTATCCAATGGCATCAAAAAATTGCTAAAAAAGCAAAAAAAATTTTCTGGGGGGTTATTTTGATTTCTGGGGGGGTATTTCACCTTCGGGGGGGGGGTGTATTCCCTACCCAAACCCCCCCCCCCACGCCCATGTGTGCTTCCGATCATATAAGTTTGTTCCCTATCTGACACTTGTGACAGTGTTGCGTTCGTTCTGTACAACTGATGATTCCACGTTGTAAATAATGATTCATTTCATTAATTCCATGATATGCTTAACAAATGTTTAACAAATGTCCAAATGAAAAGAATTTATTTGCGTGAGCTTCGTTGCAATACAACAAGCGAATGAGAATTTCGTATGACGAGTAATGTGAAAAACCATGAGAAAAATAGAGTATCGTTACAAAACGTGAATAACTCATAATATTTTTATTCAGCAGAGATTTTTTGGCTGTACAAAGACTTTTTATGACTGTATTTGTATTTGTTTAAAAAATTTTGCGCGATAAAGTCTGAAAATGTCTGAAATTTAGCCGAATGATGTCTTTGTAACGTTCAAGATTGAGTTAAAAAAGACGGAAACGAGAAAATTTATCGCTTTACGCCGTCTAGTAAATCTCTGTTATTTCCTTCTATAAAGCGAGAGAATTAAGATAAAAAAGCTTAAAAGTGCCAAAATATTCCCGCACTTCATGCCAATTAAGTGGTTTGGCTATTGAAACTGTGTATATCTTTGCATAAGTTAAACAACATGGTAAAAATTATTTTGCAGCAGTCTTGTAAGTTTTCCGTGTTGCTAAAAAATACCGCTAATTCGGCTTCAAAGCAGTGAGCATATTTAAAAATTTATAGCTTCGGCGCTTCGCGCCCTCTTAATAATTTTTTTTGTATTTTATACATATTATAAGCGATTCAGAATTCGGTCAAGTATATTGCTAAAGGTCGAAAAATGCTATTTTAGAATACAGAATGCGTGATTGAGCTATGCACATATAAATATTGAAATATATTATGCGCAAGGACAAAAAACTTTCGGGACGTTTATTGTCTTTGCGTGTGTACAAAAGAACCTTGTACTATCAATGTGACAAATTACTTTTTTTGAGGTATAATATGTGAGCGCATGATTTCAAATCATTTGAACTGAATTCATTGATTTGCTGGCATGATTTAATATTTGTACAAAAACATTGCAATATGTTATGCACGCTATTGGTGATAATATTCGTTTTTCTGGCATACCAATATACAGGGGCGGATTTAGGGGGCCGCCGCCCCCCCCCCATTGGCCCAAAATAGTGCGCAAAATTAAGCATTTTTGAGCGATTTTTAGCGATTTTCGGGTTGAAACGGCTAATTTTTCCGCCCAAGTCAGGGTTCCGCCCCCCTTAGGGATACCGCCCCCTTAGGAAAATCCTAGATCCGCCACTGCCAATATATGATATAAATTTAATTTATAGTGGTATATTTTATGTGAAATGTACATATATATAGCCAATAATATATAATACCTTATATAATATATAATGTGTGACCGACCCCGGCCTTTTTACTTTAGACCCGGCTCCGACCGGAGGCCCCGGTCGATCACTGCCCCCAATACCCATGTGTGATGTACTTCGTAATAAATAGTCGTAGTATGTTTATCTGCATCTTAGTTTACAATTCAGTTGTCAAACTCAAGCCTACAATGCAGCTCAGATCTGTCGACAGCACCTGCTAAAGAAAATGCCCTAAACGTGCATTTGAGTCCCGAAAGCAAGATAGAAGGCCATCTGTCAGGTCTGTCATTCACATTCAGTCCAACGTGTTATCTCAACCTACACATCTGTCATTGCATTTAAAAGCCGCTTGCATTTTTACAAGCTTCAGCTTTTCAATCAATTCAAGCCAAAAAATTTATATTTTTTGATCGCTATTGATTTTTTCGACTTTTGAGAGCGGAAAAGGAAGAGTCGATTCTGTCACTAATTCAATTTAGTCTTAGTCTCAGTAATGTGCATTCAAGTGGGTTCCACCGCGCAAATAAGTCGAAACAGCAATACGAGAATTAAGCTGTATTTGGATATTGTAGTAGGGCCTTAATTTTTGGGGTCTATAAATTTGATGCCGAAAATTGGTGAAAGCCAATAAAAACATCAGTTTTCGACGTTTCTCATTAAGCACAATTTATTAACATCAAAAAACCGCAAAGAAAGTGAATTTCTTGTGTAAATATTCATTTTGGGGTTTACCGAATTTTTGAGGATCCTATGATTGGGCTTATTATTTCGAATCATACAAGAGCATAAGATCATGGGGGTGAGAGGGTATTAACCCCTGGGCTTTGGAAAACTGTTAGCCATGCAGTCATTTCGACCGAAAAATATTGCTGTATATCCTTTTTGGGCTCAGAAAAGTTTCTACATATAGCCTTCTTTGACTCAGAAGCACACCGTGTGAGCTCATAAATGCTATATGGTTGTCTTTTCTGAGTTTCAAATGATATATAGCTATTTTCTCGACTCCAAAAAAGGCTGCATAGGTATTTTAGCCTAAAAAGTCCATATGTATACATAGCTATGTTTGTGAGTCCACAAAGGCTAAATGGCTAGTTTTCTGAGCCCAAAAAGGCTATATAGCTAATTTCAGAGCCCTATAAAGGCTCTTGAACCGTTTTTACGAAACACGCAGCTATCTTTCAAGTTTTTGGTTTTCACCTTTCACCCTCCTCCTGACAGTTTGACCTTGCACGCCTATGTTTCAAATAATCAATTTCTTCTATAGAATTAATTTATTCATTACATATAATAATAAATTTATTCCAGAGAGAGCTTTCAGATATAAAAGCAACATTTAAAACTTTCATCCTATTCAGACTAATTAGTAAGAATTCCAAAAAAATCTGGTGCTTCTCATTATGTTCCTAATGACACTGTATTTTACTCTAAGCGTGTAGTACAATGAAGGAATGCTGCCAGGTACATATTATCATTATCTTTTGCTACTCTTTTCAACATTGTCCGACGTTGTGTACCCAGGCATGTAACTGACCTTCTAAATTTAGGGAAATAAAATTTTGTAGTTTGATACCTCAACAACTACTTGTAGACAGACAGGCAAAAACAATTGTGTTTTCTAGTCTTTCTCAACGAGCCCTACACTATATGAAAAAAATTTTCAAAAATTTCCAAAACTAAACTCAATTTTTCTCATATTCAAAAAAATTGTTGTACGAAATGGCAAGGCAAATAATTCGTAAACCTTTGAACCTGCTGAAAAAATTGTTCAGCTAGTTCAGCACTCGATTCTGTATAGTTGAGATAGATAAATAATTCTGCGCAACGCGGCAGAAAATTTTGATGCATGTATTCATCATGTCTTATTCGAACATGGGAAAGGTCTTACAAAAAACCAATAAACGGCGCGGAGCGCTCGAAAATTTTGGGCTTAGCAGCAGGAGTGGATTTAAGCGGGACGGGGGCGGCCCCCCTTTGGCCAAAAATATTTGGCGAGATAAAGAATGGATATGTAATTTGTAATGATTTTTGGCTGTCAGTGATCGCAATTTCTCAAACTTTTCTGGCACTTTGGGCCGGATGACATTGATTTACTTCCTTGTCGACCCAGAAGCCATTTTTTACTTATGGAATAGCTTTCAAAACAATTTCAATAGCAGAAACATCCGCTTCAACATAGATTTTTATTTTTGAGCATAACTTTTGAAAATTTTTGACTTTTTCCATCGAATGCTACAAACACAGGAAATCGAGCAGTAAATTAAGCTTATAAACGTTCTTTCAACTAAATTTCACAAAAATTTCTGGCGCTTTGCGCCGCATTTTAGCTAAGGTTAAAGTGATTTAATGATTTTTTCGCACAAAATTGTCAAGAATTTCGACGTTTTTCGAAAAAAAACGTTACTTCAAAAGTAATTTTAAATAAAAGTAGATCATGTAAATCATCTAAAAAACGCTATTCCGCACGGGAAGGGCAAATTTTTGGCTGTGTTTGTAAAGTTCTTGTTCCGTCCTTTTATGGAAGATCCTAGATCCGCCATTGCTTATTAGTTTAAATGCGTGCTAAAATCTATTCTGACAGTCTTTCAAATTAGCATCAAGAACTTTCAGCTTTTTTCCTTTGGGAGACGCATGTATAGAATATCGTATTTCCAAAATTTAGATGCAACTATTCCTTTTTGATCTCCCACAGCTACGTGTCTGTTTGTTTGTACCCGCGTGCCAAAATTAAGGTTATAAATCAATTATAATTATTATTATTAAATTAATATTAATTACCAGAACCTGGAAGGGCTTATTCATTTATTCTCGGGTCCAACTCCCCCAGGGCCCGGTTGCTAGCTCTTAGGAGTTATAGGAATTAAGAAATAGTGGTAAATTAGGTTGCAGGTGTCAGCAATAATTCACTTGTAAGCACGGTTTTTTTGTATTCGGCAAAGATTTTTCGCGATGTACAAAGACTTTTGGCGACCGTCTTTGTACATGTACAAAGATTTCTTGGAAGACAAAACTGCAAAAAAAGGTTCTAAATTCGCAAAATTCTCGGCGCTCCGCGCCGAAATGAGCAATTGTGTGCTCTATGTGTCTTTATAATTTCAGAAATTGCATTCTGAAAGGGAAAATGCCAAATTTTTTGGCGCTTCGCGCCGTTTTGAGACGATTATTACTGATTTTTGCCCTCAGAAACCTAGAAATTGCTAAAATACGTAACCAAAGGTCGAACAACTCTGTTGTTGCCACACTAAAATCGCTACTGTACCATATTATAGTACCCAAAAATTTGTGTGTACGAAATGTACAAAGACTTTTAGGGACCATCTTTGTACATGTACAAACGGACCTTGTACAAAAAAAACACTGGTTATAAGCTACGATCACTGTACACAGCTAGGAGTTGAAACCCTTTTTCTAGGAGTAGCTTACTCTAGCTCCTGAACTCCTAGACATCTGCGACAGGGCCCAGACCCAAGGTCTGTTTGCAATTGTTCCCAACTCATTTTCTGTCCTCTGCATCTATAAGGGAAATTGACTGGAAAGTCCTCTTTGCTTATTTAATCTTTTAAACCGTTCAAATTTGAGCTAGACATAAAGAAAATGTCAAATTTTCCCGGCGCTTTGCACCGAATCACTAATTTCCTGCTTCTTTTTCTTTGCTAAGCACAAAGATTAAGTACAAATAGGAAAATTCAGGACATTGTTATGAACTAGACGATGAGAAATCATTCGCGCGGACAGTTCAAGCGATAGAGTTTTTTGAATGAGAGTGAAATAAACTGAAAAATGTTTATAAATTTTTTTTGTAATTTTTAACCTTAATATAGAGCTCGTTGAGAAACGTTCAAAAATCTCAAATTTTTGACTACCCTCAAATGGTTCTCGGGATATTTGACTTTCACAATTTTTTGTCCCCCCCTTGGAATAAAATCCCGACTACGGACTTGCATTTGACTTTAAACTTTTTATTCTTTCCGCTCAATGTTCAGCTAGTCATGAGCGTCAAACTTTACACAAAAAGTAGACTTTTTGCACAATGTAAATTTATCCGAATTTAAATTTATTTCGATTTCTACCACACCTTTTTCTCCAATGTATTTTCATGATTTGGCGGTTCGAGTTCAATTGTATTTTTAGCAGCAAGTGCTCATCAAGCAGCCTGTCAATCAAAAGTGTCTTTTAAACGAGCTAGAGAAAATGAAGTGAAAGCGCGACTGGAACTTATCACATTGCAGGGTCAACTTCTAAGGGAGCAACACGAATCTCTCATGGATCTGATTCATTTGAAAAAGAAAGCATTGGAAGCCAAGTGCGATTATTATGGAAAAAAATCAGCTTTATTACAAGGCGACTGAATCGGTTTTATTATCTTTTCTTACACGTGCTTTATTTTAGCTTTATACGCGTAACGCAGGCACGTAGCTCTGGGGGAATGGGGGGTTGCGGGCCCCCCCCCAAATTAAAAGAAAAATAGAATTTTTTAAGCGTTATTTTGTGCTATTTTTGGCCTTTTTGGACACCGAGCCCCCCCGAAATTGGTGTTGGTCCCCCTAAAATATGACGGGCAGCTACGTGCCTGGCGTAACGTATGTACATGCGTAGAAATCCTTCTTCTTCCGTGAATTATAACTGAGGAAAATGATAAGTCGTTTCGTTTTTCTCGGTTTTGCTTCCCGTCATTCAAATGTTTGACTGCTTTTAAACTACACCGTAGACATTCTACTTTACATCCAGCACCACACCACCTCATTTCTTCCTTCCATTTGACAAATTCACGACCCGCACCTATTCGCATAAATCCTAAACATTTATAGAGCAGGCGAGTACTATCACCTGGGTTATTTATTTTGAGAAATGAATTTATGTATTTATAAAGTAGTGGGTAAAGAGCATACATTTCATTCCTTTGTTGAAATCCTGAAGTAATGCAGCTGGGCAAAATTAAATTTTGCACCGACTTTGCAGTGTGCCCACATCGTCGCATTAGATAGTCCGGTTTAAACCGCTTGAGTGCCCTATTTTTCAATGAAGTATAAAGTGCAAACTACGCTTATGCTTTAATTCTGAATTGACTGCCGAATGAGGATCATTTTCTCGTCCTAAATTTATGATGGTTGTTCAAAATAGATGAGAATTTCGAAATTTGTCATTTTATTTTTTTCAAATTTATTTTCTTTCGAAGTTTGGGAATGGAACCATAGGTGGGCAGCTCCGAAATTGTGGGGAGGGGGTTGAAAAAATTTGCAAAGGTCAAAAAATGGTCTTAAAAGTGGTCGTATGGCGAAGAAACACCTTTCTTCGACGTTTCTCATTGAGCACTATAGGCATTAAAAAATCGCTAGAAAAGCAAAAATTTCAAAAATTTGAATTCTGGGGTTTCAACTTCTGGGGGTGCATATCCCCCGAACTCCCCATGCCCACGTGTGATTTTAATGTGTTAGACTTAAAATCTGCCGTGCTTTGTTCATCGATTGCTATCGTTTTTTTTGTGTAATACGCATGATTCAATTTTCGTAATAAATTTTCAAGGAGTAGTCTTTCTTCGTTTTCATTTTTAATTATAGTCGCTCTTATTATGTGGTTGATTCAGTGAATTAAGCTTTATAGACAAAATCTCACGTGGTCATTATATGATACAACCACGCGTTAGCTTGGGAATGTGGGGTTTTACACCCCCGCAGAAGTTGAAAAGCCCCCGCAGGTTAGTGTAGACCTCAAAATTCTGTTTTCAGTATCATTTTTGGCGATTTTCGGTAATCTCACTTAACCAGACCCCCTCGATTTTCCTGCTGTTGTATGACTACAAATAAATAAGTAAACTATGCGACCTTTAGACTTCATGTAAGAAGGGAGAATATGATCTGGCTAACACATCATACGGATTTTTTTACTGATGAAATGTTTTGTCAAATGAGTTTCAAAATGGAACGGAAGGCCATTTACTTCGGCTCTTCCTAAATGTCCGACTAACCCACACAAAAATTTCGGCGGTTAACATGCTGCTGGTCGGTTTTGATTGCTGCTCTATACAAAAAAGCCTTATTTCTTATGATTTTTTGTTTGTTCCTGCTTCCTGAACAGTTGTTTTTTGATAGTTATTTAGGTTGGTGATTATTAAAGCCGTAGTTTTTTCATCATATGATCAGTCGAATGCCAAACAAAACAAAATCAAATGAAGCGAATTCAATTATAGATTCATAAAAAAGATAAAAGGCCATGTTCTGCTCAGGTTAAACGCATATTCGTTGTTTTACTGTGTTGCTCATTTATTTTTCGACTAATTGTAGATTATACAAGATTTATGTTTGTGTGACTACTTAGCTGTCTTATTGAATATATAAAACTTGCATTAATCATGGTTAACAGTATGCATGTCTTATTTTGGAAGTGACTTGTTTTTCACTACAACTTTCTGATGCATTAGAATAGCCCCGGTATCCTTAAGTGTACCTGTACAAGAGATATCCGAAATTGCCGTTTCAAAGAACTGGCCTTTCTTATAATTTGTATGATTCGCGAAAAATCGAAAATTTCGACGAAAATATGATTTATCAGAAAATCGGCCTTTTTGTCCAAAATTAGGATGCATCAAAAATCAGAATTACCGTAGCTATCTGGGGCAAGCTAGCCCAATGTCATACTCATTTGAAACATGACACTCACGGGTTAATCAAAAAATGGTTTTCAATTGAAAAAGCTCGAATCCATTCCATTTTTCATAACGTTTCAGCAAAAAAATATGATTCATCAAAAAATTTGACTCCGGTACCCCTAACTGTACCTGTACAAAAGATATCCGGAATTGCCGTTTCGAAGAACCAGCCTCTCTTATAACTCGTATGATTAGCGAAAAATCGAACATTTCGACGACAATATGATTTATCAGAAAATCAGCCTTTTTGTCCAGAATGAGGATGCATCAAAAATCAGAATTACCATAGCTACCTGGGTCAAGCTAGCCCAATGTAATAACCATTTGAAACACGAAACTCACGGGTTTAATCATAAAATGGATTTCAATTGCAAAAAGCTTGAATCCATTTTTTATAACGTTTCAGCGAAAAACATGACTCATCCAAAAATTTGACTCATTCATAGTGTTTCAACCATTAAACTAATACTACTAATATCGTCATTTCTTTTATTGACTTAATTAAAATACACTTATAATCTCAACTCAGTGATCGTACGGGACCCCGACCCCGAAAAACCCCGGCCTAAACCCCGACCCCGACCAGGGGCATGATTTTTCGAGTCGGGGTTGAACGTTTTTTTCGGGGGTGAAATATAGCATTTTATTTGTTGGTACATAGAAGAATTGTATAAATAGCAAATAAATTCGGAACAAGGACGATTCATTCACCAGCAAAATTAATATGTTAAACTTGACACTCGCGATATTTCATAAAAAGTACGCCTGGTCGCCATGTTCTTAAGACGTATGTACATACATGTTCGCATATTTTCCATTATGAAATGCGCCGAAATTACTGAGGAATCACAGGCGTAGCCGGGGGAAATGGAGCACATGCCCCCTGGAATTTTAAAGAAATTATGTTGATTTTTCTGGCGCAATGGGTCCAGAACATTGAGTTTAAAAAGGCACAAACGTCAAAATTTTCCGAAGTCATTATTTATTGTTATACAGATCCAATGAATTTAAAAGCTTAAATCTGTTAAAATAATCCAGCACTTCGCAGCACTTTAGTGATTTAATGCTTTATTAATTCATTGAATGAAACTGCACATGCTTGTAGTACATAATAGTAAAAGTGCGAAAATGTTTGTGTACCAATTTATCTATTCTCTGCTTTGTTTATCTTTCTTTACAAGGATACATAATTCTATTTTAAATGAAAGGGAAGGTTAAATTTTCTTGTGTTTTTGCGCATTTTCTGTTTTTTGAACTAGTTAATAAGAAGGCCACAAATGGGCCTGAAAATGGTAAGAACAAAATTCTCATTGATACATCTTTCAATGACTTATTGGTTGCGACCCGTTGCTGCGCTACATACTTAGCAGAGGTCGAAAAACGCATTTCAGCTCAGAAGTTCTGTGCATTGTAGGTGTTCATCAATTTTAAGTTTTTTTGGACTTAATTCAGAACCGAGATTTTGCCAATTTGCGAAACTTTTAACTTTACTAATTAAAAATTAGAGTGCTTTTTTACAAAATTTTAGCGCGCCACCGCAGACCCCCAGCCGTACAATCTCGTTCTACATGTTGAAAGAGATTTTTAGGAAGACAGAAAAGATAAAAGGATTAGGAATTTTTAAAAATGTTTTGCGCTTCGCGCCGCAATTAGTTTATCTGTTCTGTATGATTTAAGTGGTATAAATTGAGTTTAAAGAGTGAAAACGTCAAAATTTGCCTGCGCTTAGCACCGCCGATTATTGTCTTAGCGCGGTAAAATATGACTGAATTTCCTGATGCTTTGCGCCACTTATGATTTCCGAACTGTTTGTCAATAAAAAGGCGTAAATTCTACATGAAAACGGTGAAAATTTCGAAAATTTTCGGCGCTTTGCGCCATTGGCTCCTCTACAATCAGTGCGCCATAGAAAACCGTTATGAAAAAACTGTGGAAGAATACGAAAAAGCGAGAGCGATTAGTGAATAAAATTGAAAGTAATGCTAAATTGCTAAAACCATGCTTGAAATTGGAATGAAAATAAAATGTTGAACATAACCAGCTTTATTAATATGCTCTACAAACAAGTGAAGGTATCGTTTTTATCCTTTTCAAATTGGTATGTAATAATGCAATGTTAATTGTTAATCTTCAACCCCAACCCCGACCCTGACCCCAACCCCGAAAACCGGGGTTTTTCATCCCCGACCCCGACCCCGATTTGGGGTGAAAATCTGACCCCATACGATCACTGTCTCAATTTTCATTAATTAATTGAAAATTAATTAGAACACTATATGCTTTCCTGTATTTAACTAAAATAAAATGAAAAATCTCATTACTAAGTTCGTCATTTCATTTTTACATAATTTCTGGAAAAAATATTCATATACTTCTTTATCGTGTTTCTTCCTTTTTCATTACTACTACTAATCTCATTAATTAAATTGATTAAAAATGTGTGTTTTCTCTTCTTCACATTATTTGTTGCTTATGATGTCAGTGCATTCTGCACAAGAAATGTTACTTTCGTATAATAGATGCAAAGTTCGCTTTTGCTTTTCAAGCCGGAAAGCCGGGAAACAAAATTTTGGCACCAGGAAAAAAGTTCCGCTTCGAGCGCAATAACATTTCTATGCATTCTAGCTAAATGACGTAAATTTACTTGTGCCTTATGTTGACTTAGCCAACAATCTTATGTACAAACTTAAGATTTAAGCTTAAATCATAACAAAAGCGTACAAATTTTATCATTAGCTTTTTTTCTCTTTGTCAATACTTCTAGTTCCCACGCAAAGTTTGAAAAGAACCTGTTTGAAAAGAAATGACCATTGAAGCGTTTTGCATTATGTGCATTGGCTGTTGTATTTTCTAAGCCAAATAAAAAAATCGCAAAATTCTTTTTTGCAGTTTTTTCCGGGAAATATTTGGCGATTTTCGCCGCAATGTTCGCAGAATTTGAGTGGTTTATCCTGGCACTTCACCCATACTATATGCGTTTTGCATAATTTAGGTTCATGCTCTAATTGGAGTCCTGCCTTTGTATAACCATGGATCTTTTCTTGGTGTGTCTCAAAATCTAAAAACATGTATTTTGAGTTCTTCTTTTCATCCTTTTCAATTTTCATCTGCTTTACAGATCATGCAGTAATAGTGCTTGCATCTATGCTGCTTAATTTTGTCAATCCTGCTAATGTGTTGGCCACATTTTTTGCAACGCTTCATCTATTGACATAAGATAACCCATTTTTTGCCAACTTTCCTGTGAATATCAAAACATTGTTGGCCTCTAAGGAGTCGGCCACAATCGTTGTATTCTATCAGAGCAATGTATGGGCATATAGGTCCATGACAATTTGGGCAAACTCTGGAGCAGCGGTGCTGGTTTTTGTCATTCTATTCCTTGTTGCATGCCTCACAAAAATTTCCACGGTCCATAAAGCCTACCATGCTACCAATAACGTCAAAATGACTGTTGTGGTGATATAAATGACGAACCACTTCAGCTAAAGGCCCTTCAAAAACTATAGCATTGCAAAAGTTGGCGCTGAACACTTTTATTTGGTATTCAGGCAAGGCCTTTTGGAAAGCCTGCAGTTTAGGTATGCCACAAGGACCTATATGATCTTGAAGGCCCCCCTTTAGTCATGAGCTCCACTGCTGCATTATGCTGTATTGTTTGTTGTTTGATTGTATCTTTTTTTGCATATGTTCTTATACCGCCATTCTAAGGTCCTCTCATTAGGATTAGTGGTATGAGTTTAGCAAGCCATGGATGGACACAACAAGTGCGCTTGGTTAATACAAATCATCATTGTTTTTAACTTTAACAAACACAATAATATATTATGATAAATATTCATAATTTAGTCTGCTAATTATCTTAGTCTCAAGCTTAATGATTGTATGATTGTGGTTTATTTGTCATTATTTTATTCTTAATTACCTTTTTCTTTTTTTCACCTTTTAGTCTTCTTTGCTTTAGGGTTTAGGTGCTTGGTAAGTTTAGGTCTGACAATACTTTTGCATAAAATGTCTTTCAAAGCTACCTTGTTTTTATATTGAGTCAAATTTCATGAAGCTGTCATATTGAATGTGCAGTAGAACAGTAGTCAGTAGCTATAGAATTTGGTTTACATAAAGTACATTTGCTTGATCCCTTTTCATTTTATGCAGCTCATAATAACTTATTAAGAGCATACAGAATATTGCATTTTTCAGTAGTGTAATCTTGAGTCACAAGCATACCTGGGCATGTGGTGAGTTTGTGAGGTATGCAACCCCCCAAGAAACCTAAATACCCCCAGAACTCTAATTTTTGAAAATTTTTACTGTTTTTTCGCTATTTTTTTATGCCAATGGATAGTAGTGATTGATGAGCAATGTTGAAAAATAGTGTTTTTCGTTATATACCACCATTTTTAAGGCCATTTATTGGCCTTTGAAAAAATTTTGCACTCCTCCAGAACTTTGGTGGCGCCCAACTATGGTCACAACACACAAGTCTCAGTAAAATGTCAGATGTATAAAGTACTGTACTTTTTTACGTAATGCAGCTTTAATTTTTTGTTCATTTTGTAGTTTAGTTGTGTTTTGTTTTGTCTTATTGCCTTGTAAAATTGCGCAATGTTATTCTATCACATTGCTTTCTTCTTCCTGGCAGTTGAGTATGTTGTGGTATTGTTTTCTTTTCTATTAGGTTGAGTGCTGTTTTACATTGTTTTCTTGGATGATTTAGTTTACGTTGTGGTGTTGTACATAGGTGGCATATAGTTTTGATCTAAACTGTTTTAATTATTGTTCCTAAGCTTATAGTTGTGCACAAACTGCTTAAATTATAACAAGTTAGTGCTAATTAGACTCATCATTCTATGAGCTTTAAGACGATACCTTATTTGTTATATTAAAATAGAAAATAAGTCAATTTACACGCAGTAAACTCATAGAAATTTGTTAAAATTCGGAAACCATTGAAGATTTCCACCTCAAATTAGAGGTTTTTAAGCTTGCGGAAAGAATCAAATATCGTTATAAGCAAAACTTATAGTTTTAGAATAGCACCCTTTAAAACGCAACTATTTTGCTAGGTTCAACGCTCACGTCTTGAAAACTTGTAAAGTCATTAACGTTTGAAGGTCCAAATTTGCACATTTTTAGGGTAAACTGCCAAATTCATTTGAACTATTGCTCAGCTTCCAAAATCTCTAGGTTCGGGCTGCAATCTCATTACAAAATTCAGGAAATTTTCGAGTTTCAAATCAGAAATCTATCTTCATTTTACAGTGAAACAATTGTTGCGGCCAGCACCTAAGTTCTGGATTGAGGGTATTGGCAAAGTTAAGGTCAAAAATGGTCTCGAAATCGGTGGTAAGACAATAAACACGATTATTTAACGTTTTTCATTGACCACTATCCATTAAAATTGAAGATTTTGGAAAAAACCAAACAAATTTAAGAAATTAAGTTCTCGGAGAAGGTATTTTTTTTTCTGCGGGTAGGTTTTAAAAGTACTGGCGGATGTATACCACAAACCTCCTACACCAACATGGTGCTGTGTTGAGCTGAGGATTTTTTCTTGTGTGTTGTGCAGCTATGCTTGTATTGCAGTGTCGTGTTGTTGAGATGTGTTGTTTGTGTTGTGTTCCTATTGCCTAGTTAGTACAAGCCTTACGTTTTTAATTATAATTATTTCCAGTTAGCTGACAATATGGTGTTATCGAAAGGAAACTTAGAGGCGAAAATTGTCAACATTCTCGAGGCCAATTATGATTTCAACCAAAAAAAATCTAGCAAAGTGAGATGCTATTTTTAAATGAGTCTTGATGACATCTTTAATGCATAGATGCAAACTTCAGATCTGGACTGATGAAGTGTCATCGCTGGTCAGCTCCAAGCTGGTCCATGACAGCCTGGGATTTACGAAAACACGACCTACACAAGTCCTCGAGGCCAAGTTCAATGTTGAATTTAAGAGAAACGAATTAGGAAATAAGCGAGTCTATGTGGGCCTTGTTAGAAAGTAGAGGTGTGCCAGGCCCCGGCCCCGGCGCCGGGGCCCGGGCTGGCCCCGGGTCGGGGCCAGGCTGGCCCCGGCGCCGGGGCTGGGGCCTGTAAAAACGATGGAAAATTAATGAAAATCGAACAAAATTAATCTTTTTTGCCGAATTACGCAACATAATATTTATTTATTCGCAAAAATAAGCTAAATTTCGTTGAAATTAAGCTTAGGCTACTGTTGTGTTTCGCTTCAGGTAATCTAATAATCAAGATTTGAGTGAGCATTGAAACAATTCGATACATTCTTAAATAGCTTAGCTCAATTAACAATTTTTATTGCCAAAATAAGCACGTTTGACCGATAATTCTTAGACAATAAAGTTTAAAATGCAAGGGACTTTCACCAGTGTCTGTAAAATTGTTTTATAAATCGATGTATGCACTTATGTACCTTAAAAAATGCTAGCGTACGGCAACTTATTTTATCAACCAGATAGAATTCGTTTGCTTTAATATATGCGATTTTTCACTAATTTCGGGCGCTGTGCGCCAAATAATAGAGCAAATGTCTTCATTTTTGTGTGGTTTTCAATTAATTTTTTAAATACTATTTCAATTTGATTATGCATGTTCCCTAATCTTGGTAAATGATTTTTCGTCGTACAAGCATTTTTCGCCCCTATGATTTTGTTGATATTCTAGAGATAAGTTTTTCAAGCGTGTAGTTAATCTCTGGGTTACTTATTTCTCGTGCAATGTAATCGTAATCTTTTGTAATAATAATTTAATAATAATTTCTTTCATCGAATCAGCATAAATACTATAGAAAAGTCATATTCTGTTCAGCTTAGCTTATTGTTTTCTATGCCTAACAGCTATATTCACAATTATTTATTAATTTTTTGTTTATTTCTCTTTTATCTGCTTATTTTTAAGTCTTTAATTCATTAAAGCAATAGGTAATTGCTTATAATAGTAATACTAAGATGTTAGGTCAGTATAGAAATAATGTGTATGCTTGGTATAGCTTAGTAAGTATAGGGTATATGTTTTGTACAGGCCCCGGCCAGGCCCCGGCCCCGGCCTGGCCCCGGCGCCGGGGCCCAGGCCCCGGCCCCGGCAAAAAGAGCGGCCCCGGCACATCTCTATTAGAAAGGTTCAAATCCAGCAGCAATACTGTAAACTCATATACCTATTTTACTTAAGATGCGGTTTTTAGGAGTAAGCGATCTTAAATTTAATCAGCATCAATCCAAAGGTAGCTTTAATTAGAATAATTATTATTTTGCTATACTGTGTACTATCTATCCTCTTTATTCCAGCCAAATGAGTATAATGGTAACAGCATTATCAATGTCTTTATGACTTCTGTTGATAATTTGCAAGTAAACTTTATTTCTATTCGTTTGATATTTTGATATTCTTTAAAAAAATTGTCCAAAAAGTAATTAAAAACTGTGCAACTACATTAAAGGTTAGCAAATCTGCCAAAAGCCACTTGGACCAATGTGCTGCGACCTTGAGAAATTCTAGCGGGAAATCAAAGCACAGAAGTGAAAACATTTTATGTGATTCAAGTGTTTGGTGCTAATTCACCATGATTATCAGGAAATCAATGAATTCAAAGCATTTTATTAATGAATGCTTTGGAATAAATATTATTGTATAAGATATAATAATTATATTCTTTTGTAATATGTTATTTAAAAAATCAGATTACTTCAGCCTAATCTCAATAGCAAATTACTGGTGATAATGTGTGGGCAGTGCCAATATTCTAAGGGGTGCAAGATTTTTCACAGGTCACAAAATGGCCTTAAAAATGGTGGTATGGCGAAAAACACCATTTTTTAACGTTCCTCATCAAGCACTATCTATTGGCATCAGAAAAAACTGCGAAAAAACAACAAAAAAACTTTTTTAATAGAATTCTGGAGGGTATTTTTGTTTCTGAGAGGTGCATACCCCAAGCCCCCACCCAGGTGTGTGGGTAATAATAAAATAATAAATGCCTTTGATGTTGTCCACCCTCAATGAATTTATATATCGTAAACGAATTTCAATATCAGGAAAACAATAGCAGTCAAGCCTGTGTTGTCAATAAGGGCGATGAATCTACTGCACCTCAGATGCCCAATTTACCAGTCGTAATACAGAATAACAAAGTATGCTAATTATCGTCTTACATTTGAAGAATTAAAAGCAATTACTGCATTGCACTGATTTCTATCAGCTGACAATAATTTGCTCCCTTACAGATTATTAATAAAGTTTTTATGCAGATTGAATATGCTGTAAAGTCTACACTTTTATTTCTATTCAGAAGAATTTAATATGCTACAAGATTTTTATTCCCATTCTATAACTAAATTACAGAAGACACAGTATTTTTACTCGATCTCTGATGATTTTTCATGCAGAAAGCATTAAATTACTTTTTAGTAGCATGAGTTTTAAGTTATTTCATGCAAGTATGCTTAATTTACATATTTTTTGCTGCAAAACCATGTAAAATATGCATAAGCTAAAAAATCAAAAAGTGTCAGATTCCCAAAAAACTTTCATAATCAATAAACCAATTTCCTCAATATTTTAGGAATAATTTACGTTTTTTTTTGCAAATAGCGATACAACCACTTAGTATGTAATTTATGACACAAAAGTCTTGGGTTTTCAGGATCTTTCCATGTGAAAATTCAGCAATGTGTCTCTTAAGCATATCATTGGCAAGAGCAGTGACGGAGTCATCATGTACTGGGATGGGCCAGGTGATGAGTTTGCAGCAAAGAAGCTCAACTACATGTTCAGCTTCAGGGCAGAAGTGTCCGCAAATACGCATATAGTTCCCTTAGCAGTTCCTGGTATTTGTCGGACAGTTGTCCTAGACCCTGATGAGCTGATAATCTTCTTCCCAATGCTAGGCTCTCTTGCTGGCCAAGCTGCATGGCCACTCAACAGAGTGTCAAAATCAGTTTTTATTAATGTTCATGCCATCCTAGTTAGCATAATCAGGCTTAAATTCACTTATTCTAAATTTAATTTTATGAGAAAAATTTTGGTCTACATTCAATTCCAGATTATTCTGGCTCTCCATGACTCTGGCGCCATCCATAATCATATTAAAGTAAATAATATGGTTCAGGGCGATGGCGAGCCAGTGCTGATTGATTTTGGAATGGCAACATCAATAAGCATGAAGGCCATTCATTGATATGACTTCAAGTTTTTGATGCACATACTGCCAGCCTTTAGGAATCATGTCGAGCCGTTTTCAATCAGGGTCAGAATATGCAAAATAAGACATCACATTTACAGCTTTATTATATTACTCTAAATGAATATTTATCTTGTGTCTCAGTATAACAAGCTGAAGTAATTAGATTTATTAGATAAGTTCGACAAGTCTACACCTCATCATTCTAATACCTTTAATCATCCTTATTTCAGGCTTGAGGTGGTTGGTATGTAAGAATAGGTCTCAAACTAAAATTGGTGGTAAGACAGAAGAACACCATTAATTAACGTTTCTCATTGAGCACAATCCAGTGGAATCAAAAATTGTGAAAAACAAAACAAATTTAAGAAACTCAGTTTTTGGGGGTATTTTGGTTTCTGGGGGGCTTGAAACCTACTGGGGGATGCTTACCCTAAAACTCGCAACACTAACATGTAGTGCTCATACATGGACAGCAAGAGAATTATGAAGGATGCAAGATTTTTCTAAGGTCAAAAAATGGCCTTAAAATGGTGGTATGGCAGAAAAACAACATTTTTCGACGTTTCTGATTGAGCACTATGCATTGGCATCAAAAAATTGCGGTAGAAATGTTAACAATTTTCAAAAATTGAATTCTGGGGGTATTCATTACTGGAATACTTTGGATTCTCAGGGGCTGCATACCCTCAAAACCCCCCTACGCCCAGGTGTGGTGGTGCTGTCTTGAGCTGAGCATTGTTTCTTGTGTGTTGTGCAGCTATGCTTGTATTGCAGTGTCATGTTGTTTAGATGTGTATTGTTTGTGTTCTTATTGCCTAGTTAGTAAATGCCTAATGTTTTCAGTCATTATAATTTCCAGTCAGCTACAATGGCATTATCAAAAGAGAATTTAGAAGCAAACATTATCAGCATTCTCCAGGCCAACTATGATTTTGACCTAGCAAAATCTAGAAAAAAGTGAGATACTTTTTTATATGAATCTTGATGACATCATAAATGCATAAATGCAAACTTCAGATTTTGACTGACGAAGTGTTGTCATTGGTCAGCTCCAAGCTGGCCCTTCAAGACTTCGAAGTTACGAAAACGCGTCTAACATAGATGCTTATGAACAGGTTCAACATTGAAGTTAAGCGGAATGAATTAGGCAATAAGCGTTTCTACATAAACCTTGTTAAAAACGTCCACATCAAGCAACAATACTGTAAACTCATATAACTATTTTACTTAAAATTCGTTTTTTAGGAGATAGTAATTTCAAATTCCATTAGCACCAATCCAAGGGTAGCTTGAATTGAAATAATTATTATTTTGTTGTACTGTGTATTATCGTATTATCTATTCTCTCTATTTCAGCCAAACGAGTATGATGGCAACAGCATAATTAATGTCTCTATGACCTCAGTTGATAAATTAGAAGTAGACTATCAATTTGTTTTCTTTTATTTTGATAATCTTGCCTGCTTAAATAATTGGAATGCAATGTTATAGCATGGAGAATGCTTTAAATGTGTTAAATCTGCTGTTAGTCATTTTTAAATATCAGATTGAATTATTGGCATTGAGACATTGCAAATGTGTGAAAATTAGCTTTGAGGGGTTTTCAAATCGATCTTATGTAAATGAATTTGTTCAAGTTATAGTGGGATGCATGCCCAGTGTTCTGATTATAGAACCTAGTACCATATTGGTATATTAAAATCATGCCTTGTGTTCCGAACACTACACTGATCACTTATTTGTTACATATCACAAGAAAATAAAAAGTGTCAGAAAATTTTTAAAAAAATAAAAAACTGCTGTTTCCTGAATAAATTGAGAAGTTTTTGTCATTTCTACTTTTTGAGCTATTCATTTTTGTTTATAACAAACTCATAATATCATATAGGTATAATTTTTGGCCAAAAACTGAATGGCAAAGGTTTCTGACTAGATAACTACTTGAGTCTAGCAGTATGATATGGGTTTTACAATTCTTTTGCATAAAGAATGAAGCTAATGTGTTAAAACAGATTTAATTGATTATATTTGATTTTAAACTCCCAGATATATTTATCTTGGAATACATTTCTAGTATAGGCATCCCCAGTGCTCTGCGTTCAAAAAAACGTACCTTATTTTGTGTATTTAGAGTGTTTTTATTTAGAATCATTATACATAGCATGTGATTGTACCATACTCAACCATAATGTTTCATCACATCCTTTAAATTTGTTTTAATTTAGCAACATCACAACTTTTTCAAATGCTTAAAATTTAAAATCTTTTATAATTCTCTTCGTAATGCAATGGCTGTTTTAAACTTTGAGTTTCTCTTGGTTTACAACTCTCGCTTAGCAAGCTCATTTGTCAGAACTATTTCATGGCGAACAGTTGTGTTTACTCTAACATGTCTTAATAAAATCAAACCTTCACTGATGTTTCTCCAGTGTTGAAATTCTGCAAAATAGTACATGATCTGCATTTAACTTTAGTCAAAATATATGACAGAACATGGATTACGCTTATTCAAATGATTGCCAAAGATTGGCGACAATGGAAGGATGTTTCAGTTGAGGCGACAGATACCCACCCTGATTGAAACCGTCTTTAAGCAAGTAAGCAAATTGCATATTTGAAGTGTCAGACTGCAGATAATTAGTATGAGGAATGTTCCAAAAGTGTCAAATATAATTTTTATTTGCTTGGAATACCCTAATATATCTTTATAAAATCAAATTTTCACTGTATGTTTCTCCAGTGTTGATATTCTGGAAAATGGTACCTAATTTGCATATTCAAAGTGTCAGATTGCAGATAATTAGCATAAGGCATGTTACAAAAGTGTCAAATAGAATTTTTATTTGCTTGAAATACCCTTACATATCTTTATAACATCAAATTTTCACTCTATGTTTCTCCAGTCTTGATATTCTGGAAAATGGTACCTAACTTGCATATTTAAAGTGTCAGATTGCAGATAATTAGCATAAGGAATGTTACAAAAGCGTCAAATAGAATTTTTATTTGCTTGAAATACCCTGACATATCTTTATAAAATCAAATTTTCACTGTGTGTTTCTCCAGTGTTGATATTCTGGAAAATGGTACCTAATTTGCATATTGAAAGTGTCATATTGCAGATAATAAGCATAAGGAATGTTACAAAAGTGTCAAATAATATTTTTATTTGCTTAAAAAATCCTATCATGTCTGTATAAAATCAAATTTTTACTGTATGCTTCTCCAATTGTGTCCCAACATGGCCACCAGTCCCAACACGGCCACCGTCCCAACACGGCCACCACCCCAACATGGCCACCAAAATTCCCCAACACGGCCACTGTCCCAACATGGCCACCGTCCCAACATGGCCACCGTCCCAACACGGCCACCAACCCAACACAGCCACCACCCCAACATGGCCACCAAAATTCCCAACACGGCCACTATCCCAACATGGCCACCGTCCCAACATGGCCACCGTCCCAACACGGCCACCATCCCAACACAGCCACCGCCCCAACACGGCCACCGTCCCAACATGGCCACCGTCCCAACAAAGCCACTGTCTCAACAAGGCTACTTTCACTGTATTTTAATCAGTTAAGTAGATATTAATAGTTAATTACAGGAAGGTAATTAGGCATGGATATACATGTAGCAGCAATTAAATTGATGACTGAAGTTAGTTTTTTACATGCATAAAGAATTTTGCATGCAACGAAGCATTGTTCTGCACTGTGGTTGGGCTGTACATGTTGGGCGCATCGAAAACATTCAGCACCCAAATTCTGGGGGTGCAAAATTTTTCTAAGAAAACACTATTTTTCAACGTTTCTCATTGAGCAATATCCAGTGGCATCGCAAAAAAAGCAAAAAATTCTAAAAATTGAATTCTGGGGGTATTTTGGTTTCTGGGGGTATTCGAACTCCTGGGGATGCATATTCCCAAACCCCCCACGCCAATGTGTGGTGGTGGCTTTGTTAAGACAGTGGCCATATTGGGACGGTGGCCATGTTGGGACGGTGGCCGTGTTGGGACGGTGGCCATGTTGGGACAGTGGCCATGTTGGGATGGTGGCCATGTTGGGACGGTGGCCATGTTGGGACAGTGGCCGTGTTGGGATGGTGGCCATGTTGGGATGGTGGCCGTGTTGGGAATTTAGGTGGCCGTGTTGGGACGGTGGCCATGTTGGGACTGGTGGCCATGTTGGGACATTACCGTTTCTCCAGTGTTGAGAATCTGGAAAATTGTACCTAATTTGCATATTTAAAGTGTCAGATTGCAAATAATTAGCATAAGGAATGTTACAAAAGTGTCAAATAACATTTTTATTTGCTTAAAAATCCTATCATATCTTTATAAAATCAAATTGTCACTGTATGTTTCTCCAGTGTTGAGATTCTGAAAATGGTACCTAATTTGCATATTTAAAGTGTCAGATTGCAGAAAATTAGCATAATGAATTTTCCAAAAATGTCAAATAGCATTTTTATTTGCTTAAAAGTCCTTAAAATGTCTGTATAAAATCAATTTTTCACTGTATGTTTATCCAGTCTTGAGATTCTGGAAAATGGTACCGAATTTGCATATTTAAAGTGCCAGATTGCAGATTATTTGTATATAAAAAGTTACCAATCTGTCAAAACCTTGTTTTATTGATAAAAAATGATGGATTTTAAACATCTGCTACTCAAAACAGTAGTATCTTACAGTAAAAACCTGATATGCATGATTGAATCTTTGTCTTCTTCGAAGAGTCAGAAAATATAAACCGGCATTTTAATGTTTTCTTTAACTCATAGAAGAAGAGAATATTTAGTGTCAGAAAAGTGTCAGATCTTTGGTACGTATACAGAACTTAATGCGTATTCAGCAGGCATGTACACATGTTATAAGGTACATCAGCATGAAGCTGTTCACTGTCATCCTGTTGTATGCTTTGACAATTAGTCCTGCAGGCTTAGGCTTATTAAATTTGAATATGCAAATTTGGTGCCACCCCTATGCTACAACGAGCCCATTTACATATTCATTTTATGTTGAAATCTTTACCTTTTGCCTCATTATACTCCTGTAACTCTGGATAAAGTCATCTCAACCATCAATCAGCTATATATATGATGTCCCTTGTGATTACAATACTTAATTTGTATATGCTAATTATTGTTAAATGCATATCTCAGTGTATAATTACATAGTGTACCATTTACAGTTTTATTATTCTTGGAATTTTTTGATATTTTTCATCCATCTAAAAGCCATTGCATGTTCTATCATGTGCTGATTTGTAACATGATTTGCATATAATGATTAGCTGTCCTAGTGTTATTATCATAAATTGTTTGCCATCATTATTTTACTATTTTTACAACTGTTCAAATGATATTCACTTTGAGCTTTTTTACTGTAAAACGTTGCATGGCTACATTGAAGCGAAGTGATGATTTCTTATGGACTGTTCTTGCATATGTATTAGGTTCACCCTCATATTTCATTTTTCTTGTATTAACTTAACTCCTGCTTTGCCCTCCACCTAATGTTGACGTTTGGCTCATTTACCTCATATGAAGTTTGCTGCAAGCATGCCATGTGTACATCCATCAATATGTCAAGTTTTGTAACTTTGTCAAGGAGCAAACCCTAGCAAACTGTCATGCATCATCCTTGCTATACCTGTTTTGATTATTAACGTGACCTTCATTGATTCATGAGTGTGTTGTATTTTATAGTGAAATTTGCTTACATTAGGTAGATAATGTGTCTATACTTTGTATTTATATTCTATGTGAATGCATTCATGTTCATCACTTTGTCTGTGTAGATTGATAATTATGAATTATAATTATTACAAGTATAATTGATTATAATTATACTTGTAAATACTTGTGATTCATAATTATCAATCAGAGAAATAGGATTTTAGATAGGAGTATTGCCTAAATCTCACTCCTACAATGTGATGGGCTATATCCTATGTTTGCCCTATAATTAATTGATTACAATTATAATCAATTATAATATGCTTATTACAATTATGAATACATTATAATTTATTTGCAATTATATTAAATGTTATTTAGCAAGTTACCAGTATAATTTATTTTATGATTGATTTTTGTTGAAATTAATTTGTGATTAACTGATTATAATTGTAAAAAATTGTGTTTGTTGTTTTGTGGTTCTAACATACTTTCTTTAGATCCTAAGCTATTCTGTATTGTTGTGCCCAGGCACGTAGCTGTGAAGGAGAATGGGGGGTCCGGACCCCCCCCCCAAAATTCAGAAAAATTTGGAAAAATAGGACTTTTTACACGTTATTTTGTGCTATTTTTGGTTTAGACCCCCCAAAATTGGTGTTTGTCCCCCCCAAAATAGGAGGGCCAGCTACGTGCCTGGTTGTGCCTGCTTATCAAATCAGCTTAACAAATGGAAAAATCAGGTAGCTTAAATATTTTTTAAATACAGTATTCAAATTGATTTAAATTACTTGTGCCTAGTTTTGCCAAGAAGAGCCAAAAGAAAGCTAGTCATAGATGAGATTGCAGAGGAAGATATTAATAGGTTTTTTACATTATGTTTAAATGATTTAATCATATGCTAGTTTTTAAGCTGGTTATTTGCAGTTTCCTACCAGATGACGAGGTTTCAAGGTTGTTCCATGAGTCTGATGAGTAATCAGATGGCAGCACTGGAAGAGAGTAAGCTTATTATGTAAATTTATAGTTAACATTTCAGATCAAGTAAAATGAGTCCTTCATAGGTCACCAAGATTGATTGGTCAGCAGCCATTTTCAGAGGAGTTACAGCGGGAATTTAAAGCTCAAAAACAGACTGACAGGTTTTGATTTTTAAAGTAGTCTTTTTTAAACAAAAATAGCTATGCATGCAATTATTTTCAGAGAATTGTTCCTGGACCCTGATTACGTAGAGAGTAACAATGGGGGGCCAGTCTGCAGCTCAATTCCACAAAAAAAGCCAAAAAGGTAGTGGTACGTAATAAGCATGGGAGATATGACAGACAACTAAGAAATTGTCCACTTTGTATGGCCAAGATTTGTAGGCCAAAGGAGCACTTCGACAATTGTCAGAAAGATAAAAATTATGCAGAGTTTTGCCACTTGTTAGTCCTCAAAAAGGGAACTACTAGTGTAGAGGCTATTAACTTTGAGAAGGAGATAGCTGTGGTTGATGGTTTGACGAATAGTAAAAAGGCCAAAGAAATGATGGAGCAGTATAATATGTACCAAAAGTGCACGCATTGTCCGTTAATTAAGGCGTATAAAGAATATCTTCTTGAGCTCGAATATGCATCAGATAGAAATGCTAAAAATTATGCAAATCATCTTTCACGCGTTTTGCAGAAATGCTGTAGTCGAACAAAAGTTGAATTAAAGCCTGAAGATGTAATTTCTAAATGACTTTTTCTGTGCTTTAACGTGAATTGATATCATGCAATTGTCAGAAAAGCTGGCAATTCTGCACTGGTCCATGCATATTATGGCATGGTCAAATGGTTTTTGATATGGTTGTGTCCGCAAGTTTTTGGTGTTCATGAGTCCTATGGAGATTTGCAAGTATAAACAGAAACTTGCAAAAAGCCACTCTTTTCACTAAAATTTTGTCTTTTTTAGGGGAATATCAAATCACTGATTGCACACACTAAAGACTTGCAGCGCATTCAAGTAAAAACAGCTCAAATTGGAAATCAATAAAAAGATTTGAGCTGCATTTTTCCATTACACTCTCAAGATTTTTACAATTCGGATTTGAGCAAAAACAGTCTTTTCATTTTGTTTAGGAATGAGCTGCCTATGTTACAATACAGAACCTCATTGTGTGTCTTTAATTGTTGTATTGAAATATTTAACAATATCCAATTATAAGATAGACAGCTTCTTCCTAAGCAAGACAAAAAGACAGTTTATTCTTGAAAGTTTATAGTGTAAATTGTAATTTATGTAATATTATGAGTTTTTGACAGACAAGTGCTGCTAAAATGCTAAAAAGTCAGAATTTAGCTAGCACAAAGACAGTTCTTTTCAATATATAATTTCTCTTCATCTCAATTCATTCTGACAATTTTTGTTTTGCACTAGTTTTAGTTGTATCAATATTTGGGCAGCAAGAAATTTCTGGTGCGGTGGAGGGTGCATAAACCTGCAAAAAATGTTACTAAACATAAAATTTTGGGGGTGTACAGTAATCTATGGAGGTGGTTTTAAATCTGGGAGTAAACACCCCCAATGCCCATGTGGGGTTGTATCTATGCATTTTGCTATTCAATAGTTGTTATATCCTTTATTCAACTATTTTTTTAGAATTGCGCTTGCTGAAGCTGAGCCAAAACAGAAAATAAGCTATTGCAATTGCATGAATTATGTGCGCTGTCCAAAAGTCCTGCAGCATTTTCATGAAGTTTCTACAAAGGACAAAGCTAACCAAAGAGGAATATAATTTCCTCCTTCATTATACGCTTTGTCGTATAATCTTTTCTAATGGCGCAAGGCAAACCGGAACTTGAGGCACATTAAGCCATTTGAAAGTGGTGGACAGATGTATCACTTGATGCATCTTCCAATGGCTAAAAGTGGCCTAAATGCTGCCATCCTGTCCTTTGATGACTTCCATTTTTTCACAGCGCTGCAAAATGCTCGCTGAAAGGTTTCAGAGGAGACTGGGGTTGAGGATGAATGAAAATATTCTTTTGTCCAATATACCATGAAAATTATGGGCCACAATGTATCCCACAGGATCGAAAAAACTATGGTTAGTGTATTGTGGTCATGCATGGGCGCAGGGTCTTGAATTTTAGAGTCTGGGTCCATTAAAAAGACATAAAAACTAACAGAAATTCATAGACTTTAGAGTTGCATTCTTGTATCTCCAGATCCCTAGAATTTAGCTGCTGACCATACATGATTGCAATACACTCATGTATAAAAATAAGCCTAAGTGCTCATTTAAAATATGCTAAGAATGTAATTTTGTTTAATTGCTGTTAAGTTCGGGCTATTTGTGCATTTATGTTGATTTGCTGGAGAAATTGCTGAATTTGGTGATTTATATTGAGTGTTTCGATAAAAATAATTTTGATAAAGTTCAATATATTTTTGAAAACTGCAGTTTTTCATTCCTACTTGTCTTATTTGTAACTTACTCTTAAGGGACAAAACCAGAAGATTGTTCATCCAGGCCTGCATCACACTCCGCCAGGTTGAGGAAACCGGCAAGCTGCCTGAAGAAAGCCCACCTGAACAATTGAATGATGTTGAGCGATCTATGGTTGAGGAAGAGCTGGCGCTTGATTCATTTGACGAAATCAATGAGAGTGAAATGCATCACGAACCAGACGTGCAGGATCTCTCTGCAGAAGCCCTACTGACGGCCAAAATCTCCACCGTTTTGAGTAGTGGTCGGTCATTTAAAAAGGTTACCAAGGGCCTTGTCAAATCTGATGAAAAATGGACGTCTGACCAGGATTCTGAAATTATAAAGCATGGACAAAGAACTCGTTTTTTCACTAATTCTTGAAGGAAAGCTGCTGAACGATTTTTGAAAAACACACACGTTTCCAAAATCTAGAAGTTTCACTGAGCAAATGTGATGTTTTGCTTCCCGTATAATTTTATATTTTATAATCGTTTTTTCAGCTTGATCACATTTAATTTAGGATGCCATCAAGGCGGGTGTAAAGGATGTTGACCAACTTAATAAGCTGCGAAAAAATGTTTTTGCTAACCTTATGCAGTACTTGTCTAGTATTCAAGCAGTTGCAATTTTTCGGCTTCTATTGAGTCATTTGTCCCTTACTGAAATGTCAGAGAAAGAGCTGACTGAAGTTGAAGATTTCGGCCAATATCATTGAAATTGAGCATAAATATCCTCCTTCTTAGCTGCTTAAATATTTGGTTGGCCTAGCTAAAACTAATGTAAGACAGGGTTTTTTTTGAGGGCAATCTTTTGAAAAATATCCATAATTTGTAATAGAAGGAGCAGCAAGTCAAAGAAATACTAGGACAAGCTGATATTGTTGCAGTCATGGAAGCAGTATTGACTTACATAATTCATTACCTAATTTTTTGTAATGTGTGCTAATTTTGAGGAGCCCAATTCTGAACCATGCACCAATCATTTGCTCACTGGAAGCCCAGAGAAAGTAAAATCTTAATGTCATATGAAATGTAAGATTATTTTTCTAGGATGTTCTTGTTACACCTTAAGAAAAATGCATAAAAAACAATAAAAACAAGTGATCATTGATGACAATGGAGTCACTGTAAGACAGGTTAACTATTTCTTGCTTTTATATGAATTGCATTTGTTTTATTAACTGTCTCCCAATTTCTGTAAAGCATATTTAAATGAAATTTCAAGCAAATTTAAAATATTTCAAAGTGTCAGAGAACTGTCATATTGTAAAAATAATATAATAATACATTATAATTATTATTTATAATACACAGCTATAATTATTTTAGTCTGCAGCCTAAACATTGTATTACTGCTACTGATACCTCATATTTTTCTGAAATCTTGAATGTTTCTATATTGAGTTGAATTTCATGCTCCAATTTGTTCGTTTATTTTTAGGATCACAATTCTGAACCATGTACCATTCATAAGCTTGCTGAGAGCCCAGAGAAAGCAAGACCCTAATTTCATGAAATGTCAAATTATTTTTCCAGAATGTTCTTGCTACACCTCAAGAAAAATAAAAAACAGCAAACGCAAGTTATCATTGATGACAGTCAAGCCACTGTCAGACAATTGAGCTAATTTTTGTTTATACATGAAGTGCATTTGTTTTATTAACTGTCTCCCAATTTCTGTTAAGCATATTCAAATAAAATTTCAAGTAAACTCAAAATATTTCAAAGTGTCAGAGAACTGTCAGATAGTAAAAATGTTATAATAATAATACATTATAATTATTTATAATACACAGCTATATTTATTTTTGTCCACACCCTAAACATTGTTTAACTGCATCTGATTTCTTTTATGTTTCTGAAATCTTAACTGTTTCTATAGTGAGTTTAATCTGATGCTGTCACTTTGAATATGGAGTACAATTGCAGGTGCTTACTGGATCCCTATTCATTTTTGTACACCTTAATTACTTAGTTGTAAACATGAATTATTGCTCATTGATGTATTCATTGTTCATTTTTTAATGCTGTGCAAGATATATCTATCAACTTTTGTTTTTCTTCAATTTTTTCTGCAGATGATGGGTGCCAGCCATGAATTTGATCAAGATGTAAGCTTACTAGATTTAATGTTATAAGCTGCACTTTATGTCTGTGATGTGCAAGTAAATTGTTTTTAAATTGAAGAGTGCTGACCAAGTTGAAGGTGATCTAGGTGAGGTGACAATGATTGTGAATTAAAGGCAAAAAATAAAGTAGTTTGTATAATTATTTGGTTTACATAGGTATATATTGGCATAAGACTCATTTTTCAGAAAAAGCATAAGAAGCACGCTACTTTACGCAGTCCAATACTTGAGGAGTCTCAGCAGGTGATGCCTTTTCATAATGACTTTGTTACCACTTCCTACGTATCACTTCGATTTTTCATGTGTTAAATGTCATGCATACTTTTAGCATACAAAGCTCAAGAAGAAGAATAGCAAGGAATAATCCAACAATTAGTAGAAATTACCTAAGGTACCTTGCACTCTATTGAACATTATGCCTCATCATTCGTGCTGTTAATTTTCCTATTTTAATGTTTTTAAGGATGCCACTGCTATTTTTTATATCATTTGCTGTCTTAATCAAAATTTTGAATTGATTGTTGTTGTATGTTGAAACTCAAAAACCCAGAAAAGTGTCAGGTTATAAAAATATTATAATATCTTAAAATAAATATTTATAATGTGGTCTGCTAATCATCTTAGGCTTATGCTTAACGATTGTTTGATTGTTAAGGTCAAAAATGGTCCTAAAGTTGGGTGTCAGACAGAGGAACACCATTATTTAACGTTTCTCATTGAGCACTATCCAGTAGAATCGAAAATTGTGAAAAAACAAAAATTTAAGAAATTAAGTTCTGGGGTTATTTTGGTTCCTAAAACTCGCTACACCAACATGTGGTGCTCATACATGGGCAGCAAGAAAATTCTGGGGGATGCAATTTTTTCTAAGGTCAAAAAAATAGCCTTAAAATGGTGGTATGGCAGAAAAAACACCACTATCTGATGGTTCTCATTGAGCACTATCCATTGGCATCAAAAACTTGTGACAAAATCGAATACGTGTACAAAAATTGAATTGTGAGGGTTTTTTATTTCTGCGGGATACTTTGTTACTTAGGGGGTGCATACCCCAAAACCCCCATGCCCAGGTGTAGTAATGCTGTGTTGAGCTGAGCATTGTTTCTTGTGTGTTGTGCAGCTATGCTTGTATTGCAGTGTCATGTTGTTGAGATGTGTTTTGTTTGTGTTAAGTTCTTATTGTCAAGTCAGTAAATGCCTAATGTTTTCAGTCGTTATAATTTTTAGTCAGCTACAATATGGCAATATCCAAGGAGAATTTAGAAGCAAAACTTATCAGCATCACCAAGACGCGTCTCACGCAGGTCCTTAAGGCCAAGTTCAACGTAGAAGTCAAACGTAATGAGTTGGGCACCAAGCGTGGGTTCAAATCAAGCAACAATACTGTAAACTCATATAACTATTTTACTTAAAATTTGTTATTTTTGAACGTAGCGATGCCAGATTCAATCAGCATAAATCCAAGGGTAGCTTAAATTAAAATAATTATCATTTTGTTTTAATGTGTATTATCTATCATCTGTATTTCAGCCATGTATGTATAACGGCAGCAGCATAATCAACGTATCGATGACTTCAGTCGATAAACCTGAAGAAAACTATTATCCATTTTTGTTTTATATTTTGATATTTTGTAAAACCATTGTTCAAAAAACAATTGAATACTGTTCAACCATACGTGGGCAGCAAGAAAATTATGGGGGGGTGCAAGATTTTTTTGAAGGTCAAAAAATGGCCTTAAAAATGGTAGTATGGCGTTAAAAACACCATTTTTCGACGTTTCTCATCAAGCACTATCCATGGCATCAAAAAATTGCGAAAAAGAGAAAAATTTTTTCAAAAATCGAATTCTGGGGGGGGGGTATTTTGATTTCTGGGGGGTGCATACCCCTTAACCCCCACGCCCAGGTGTGTGTTCAACTACATTAAAGGTTCATCATTCTGGCAAAAGTATGGATGATTGCACTGCTGAGCTCGAAGACTTATTGGCAAATAATCAGAGTGCCAAAGCGAAAACATTTCATGTGATATAGTGTATTTGTAGGGGCGGATTTAGGGGGGGGGGGGGGCGGCCGCCCCCCCCCTTTGGCCCAAAAAATGCGAAAAATTAAGGATTTTTGAGCGATTTTTGGGTCAAAACGGCTAATTTTTCCGCCCAAGTCAGGGTTCCGCCCCCCCCCCCTTAGGGGTACCGCCCCCCCCTTAGGAAAATCCTAGATCCGCCACAGTGTATTTGGCGCTAATTCACCACAGATATCAGAAAATTAATGAACTTAAGGCACTTTATTAACAAATGCTCTTAAATAAATAATATTGAATAAAATATTATAATTATATTTTTTGGAATATGTTATTCAAAAGATAAGAATGGTTTAACCTAATCTCAACAGTGAATTACTGGTGATCATGAAATAATAAATGCCATTACTGTTGTTTGCAAATTATGTGATTTAGTGTATTTTGTGCTTATTTACCATGATTATCAGAAAATCAATAAATCTAAAGCATTTCATTTAGAGAAATCTCTTATATAAATGATTTTGTATAAGATATTACAATTTTTTTTAAATATGTCACTTGAAAAAATCAGAATGGTTTAGTCTAATCTGAACATTAAATTACTCATGATAATAAAATGATAAATGCTATTGCTGTTGTTCACCCTTAATGAATTCATATATGAAAAAGGGATTTCAATATTAGGAAAATGAAACAAGTCAACACGTTGTCGATATGGGCGGTGAAGCTAATGCACCGAAGATGCCCAATTTAGTAAGCTAATTATATTCTCACATTTGAAAAATTTAACACAATTACTGCATTGCACTGATTTCTATCATTTGACAATAATTTGTGCTTTTACATATTATTAATGATGCTTTAGGAAGACTGATTATGCTATAAAGTCTGCAATTTTATTTCTCTCTTAAAGAATGTAATATGCAGCAAAATTTTAATTCCTATACTTAAGCTACGTCAAAGAAGAAATGGTATTTTTACGCAATCTCTGATGATTTTTTTATGCAAAAAGCATTTAAATACTTTTTAGTAGCTTACGTTTAAAGTTATTTTATGCATGTATGCTTGATCTACACATTTTTTGCTGCTAAACCATGTAAAATATGCATAAGCTAAAAAATCAAAAGTGTCAGAAAAGTGTCAGATTTTAAAAAAAACTTTCATGAACAATAAATCAATTTCCTTGATATTTTATAAATAATTTATGTTTTTTGCAAATAGCGATACATCCATTTAGTATATAATTTATGACACTAAAGTCTTTGCTTCACAGGCTCTTTCATTATTGAAATTGAGCGATGTGTCAATCGAGAATATCATTGGCAAGGGTAGTAATGGCATTGTCATGTGCTGTGAAGGGCCAGGGGGCGAGCTGGCTGCAAAGAAGCTGAACGATATGTTCAGCTTTGGGGCGGAGCTGTCCGCAAATACCTATATGGTTCCCTCAGGTTTTCCAGGTATTAATCGGGCAGTGGCCTTTGATCCAACTGAGCTGGTGATTTTCTACCCGATGCTGACATCCATTGATGGGCGAGCTGCGTGGCCGCTTAACAAGGTGCCACAATCCGTTTTTAAGGATGCCACGCCATCAGCATCCTAAAGCTTAAATTCAATTATTATAAATTTAATCTTATGAGACAATTTTTGGTTTTGCACACATTGTTTTAGGTCCAAAGTGTATAAATTTTTGTTCTTAGGCTTACAGTTGCGCATAAAGTGCGTAAACTATAACAGATTTATACGTATTAGACTCAGCATTCTGTGAGCTTCAAGATGATACTTTATTTGTTATATTAATGCAGAAAACAACTCAATTTACATGCAGAAAACTTCAAATTTTCAATGCACGTTCTGCCAGCTATTAGAAATCATAGCGAGCCATTTTCGATTATGGGTCAGAATATGCAAAATAAGACATCACACTTACAGCTTTAGAATATTACTTTTATTGAAACTGAAGAGTACTTTGTTGAATAGAACTCAAACATAAATTATGATCACTTTTGTGTCTCAGTATAACGAGCTAAAGTAATGACTAAATTTGACAAGTCTACACTTTATGCTTCTAATACCATTTGATCATCTTTATTTCAGGCTTGAGGTGGTTGGTAAAATTAGGTCTCAAACTAAAGTGGCATAAAAAAATCCAAAAATGTAATTATTGTTTCAAATATGAGTTGAAAACTATGAAAGCCTGGTGTCATGAAATGTCAAATTATTTTTCTAGAATATTCTCGCTACAGCTGAAGAAAAAGCATAAAAAACATCAAACACGGGTGATCAATGATGACGATAGAGCCACTGTCGAACAGGTGAGCTATTTATTGCTTTTACATGTAGTCAGGGCCGTGCTTAGAGGTTTAGCGGCCCTGGGCGAAACTTATTTTGGCGGCCCCCATAATTTTAAAACTGGTATTATAGGTATCATAATTATCACTTATGTATATCCTTTACATATGTACCTATATGATCGCAGTTAGCATCTTACTGTAAATTTACGAACAAAATATATTATTTTTAGTAGGTCGAGCAAGAACTTTTAGCTCAGTGTAAATGTCCGGTCCATGTGCATGACTTAAGCGATTCATCATCTTCCCATGTTTTTAAAGCTGGTGTTCGTGGGTAGTGCTCAATGAGAAACCTTGAAAACGGTATTTCTTAGCCATACCATCATTTTTAAGACCATTTTTCGACCTCTAAAAAACCTTGTACCTACCCTCCCGGGATTTTGTTGCTGCCCACATATGCTGCGGGGGTCTTAGGTGGCGCGGTCAAGCGTTCCCTGCGGGGTCCTGGACAGAGTCCCTACAAATTTTGTAAAAAAGCATTTCAATATCAAATAATAACGTTAAAATTTTCGCAAAAACGGCCGAATTTTGGCCCTGAATGGAGCCCAAAAACACTCAAAATCGATGAACTCTTACATCTCACAAAACTTCTGAGCTGAAATGCGTTTTTCGACCTCTGCTAATTACATAGCGCAGCAACGGGTCGCTGCCAATAAGATATAGAAAAATGTATAAATTGAAGTTTTTGTTCTTACCCTTTTTCAGGCCCATTTGTGACCTTTTTATTAAGAAGATGCAGTCAGAAAACAGGAAATGCACAAAAACATAAGAAATTTTGGCCATTTCTTTCATTTAAAATAGTATTGTGTCCTTGTAAAGAAAGACAAAAAAGCAAAGAATAGACAAACTGGTACACAATCATTTTCGCACTTTTAGTTTTATGCTCAACAAGCATGCGCACTTTCATTTAATGAGCAAATAGTGCATTAAATTACTAGTGATGTGAAGTGCTAGATTATTTCAGCTGATTCAAGCTTTTGAATTCATTTGATCTATAGCTCGGTGCAAAGCGCCGGAAATTTTTGACATTTTAGCCTTTTCGAACTCAATTTTCTGGACACGTATTATTGCAACAGAAAAATCAACAATATGTCTGAAAAATGAATACAAGCATAGCTCAGTCAGCGTTCTATTAAAAATGCAAGTAAAGATTTTTAACTGACTGGGTTTGCATTAGAACGTCGAAAAATCGATCCTTTTGAACGTATGTATCGAATTATTGTAAGAGGGCCGCCAAAAAATGAATTTTATACAACATGCACTACAACTTTTTTAGCGGCCCTGTGCGGCCGCACAGTTCGCACCCCCTAGGCACGGCTATGCATGAAGTGCATATCTTTAATTGACTGTCTCCCGATTTTTGTTGAGCATATTCAAATAAAATTTCGAGTAAACTCAAAATATTTCAAATTGTCAGAGAACTGTCAGATTGTAAGAATATTATAATATTAATACATTATAATAATTATTTATAATACACAGCTATAATTCTTTTCGTCCATAGCCTAAACATTGTATTTGCAGGATTCAGCATGCAGCAACAATAATAAGCAAAATATTGGTCAGCACAATGATACCATAGAAGTGAGTCAAATTGTTAGGTTAGCACAAAAAATGCAAAGTCTGCATGTAAATTGCTCTCATTCTAGAAGCCTATGTTAGTTGAAATGATGGATGAATATATTCCTTCTGATTGCCAGCAAGGCGCTAAAGCAGTAAACACGCATACATTACATACATATATACAATAAAGAAATTTCTTAAATAAACTTTCTTTCAGGCCTCAGATGTTGGGAAACTTATCAGTGCAGGCAGTGAACATGAGCCAGTGACTGAGCTTCCTTCCGAGTACACCAAAGTCAGAAAGGTGCATAAATCCCGCAAAGTAAATTAATATTTAAAACTCAAATTCTATATAACTTTCTTCAGCATAAGAAAAGGAGAAAACCATGTGCTGTAGAGAAAGCTGGGCCAGCCCCTGGAGCTGAACTAAGTCCAGCAAATGTTGTGGTAGAAGTAAATTGGTGCAATTTATTAACTTATCTAAAAATTTATAAATTTATCCATGTTTTTTGTAGTTAAGTGTGCTTAAACATTTTAGAACATAAATAATTTTTTAAGCAGAAAAAAACAAATACCTAGGATGGAAGTTAATGTTAGCCCACAGGGTGGCATAGAAATGCCGGTTCTTCATGCCATAGCTGAAGAGGAGCAAGTTAGTCATTTTTCAAAATATTATGCAATTATGAAAAGAATTTATATATTTTTTTATGCTTTTTAAGTTAAGTGTGCTTAAAGATAACAGGCTCTTTAGATAACTATATATATACTTTGTTACCACTTCCTACATATTACTTCAATTTTTCATGTGTTAAATGTCATGCATACTTTTAGCATACAAAGCTGATGAAGAAGCCTACCTGCCATCAGCTGACAGTCTTATATTCGTGATACTGTTATTTTTTAAAATCATTAAAAATTTTAAATTGATTGTTGTTGTATTTCAAAACTCAAAAAACCACTTTGTGTCAGAAAAGTGTCCGGTTATAAAAATATTATAATATCTTATAATAAATATTTATAATATGGTCTGCTAATCATCTTAGTCTTATGCTTGACGATTGTTTGATTGTTAAGGTCAAAAATGGTCTTAAAGTTGGGTGTCAGACAGAGGAACACCATTATTTAATGTTTCTCATTGAACACTATCCAGTAGAATCGAAAATTGGGAAAAAATAAAACAAATTTAAGAAATTAAGTTCTGGGGGTATTTTGGTTTCTGGGGGGTTTAAACGTACTATGGGATGCTAACCCTTTGACTCGCAACACCAACATGTGGTGCTCATACATGGGCAGCAAGAAAATTGTGGGGGATGCAATTTTTTCTAAGGTCAAAATAATAGCCTGAAAATTGTGGTATGGCAGAAAAAACAACACTATTTGATGTTTCTCCTTGAGCACCATCCATTGGCATCAAAAAATTGTGACAAAATCGAAAACAATCTTCAAAAATTGCATTGTGAGGGTTTTTTGATTTTTGAGAGTACTTTGGTTACTCAGGAGGTGCATACCCCAAACCCCCCACGTCCAGGTGTGGTAATGCTTGTTGAGCTGAGCATTGTTTCTTGTGTGTTGTGCAGCTATGCTTGTATTGCAGTGTCGTGTTGTTGAGATGTGTTTTGTTTGTGTTGTGTTCTTATTGCCAAGTCAGTAAATGCTTAATGTATTCAGTCCTTACAATTTTTAGTCAGCTACGATATGGCGATATCCAAGGAAAATTTAGAAGCAAAACTCATTAGTATCCTTGAAGCAAATTACGATTTTCACCAAGCAACATCTACAAAAGTGAGATACTTTCTATATGAATCTTAATGACATGAATGCATAAATGCAAGTTTAGGTTCTGATGGACGACGTACTGTCCCTAGTCAGCTGTAAGCTGGCCCATGAGGACCTTGAAGTGACCAAGACACACTTCACTCAGGTCCTTAAGGCCAAGTTTAATGTGGAGGTCAAACACAATGAGTTGGGCACCAAGCATGTCTATGTCGGCCTCATTAAAAAGGTTCAAATCAAGCAACAATACTGCAAACTCATATAAGTATTTTACTTTAAATTTGTTTTTTTAGAACGTGACAATGCCAGATTCAGTAGCGATTCCAAATTCAATGAGCATTAATCCTAGGGTAGCTTAAATTAAAATAATTATCATTTTGTTGTACTGTGTATTATCTATCATCTGTATTTCAGCCAAATATGTATAATGGCAGCAGCATAGTCAACGTATCGATGACTTCAGTCGATAAACCTGAAGTTAACTATTATTCATTTTTGTTTTATATTTTGATATTTTTTAAAACAATTGCCCAAAAAACAATGAATACTGTTCAACTACATTAAAGGTTCATCATTCTGGCAAAAGCATGGATGATTGCGCTGCTGAGCTCGATGACTTATTGGCAAATAATCAGAGCGCCAAAGTGAAAACATTTTATGTGATATAGTGTGTTTCGCGCTAATTCACCATAGATATCAGAAAATAATGAGCTTAAGGCATTTTATTAACAAATTCTCTTAAATAAATAATATTGAATAAAATATTATAATTATATGTTTTGGAATATGTTGATAAGAATGGTTTAACCTAATCTCAACAGTGAATTACTGGTGATCATGAAATAATAAATGCCATTACTGTTGTTTGCAAATTATGTGATTTAGTGTATTTTGTGCTAATTTACCATGATTATCAGAAAATCAATAAATTTAAAGCATTTTATTAGAGAAATCTGTTATATAAATGGTTTTGTATAAGATATTACAATTAGATTTTTTCTGAAATATGTCACTTGAAAAAATCAGAATGGTTCAGCCTTATCTGAACAGTGAATTACTTATGATAATAAAATAATAAATGCTGTTGCTGTTGTTCACCCTTGATGAATTCATATATGAAAAAGAAATTTCAATATCAGGAAAATCAAACAAGTCCATGCGTTGTTAACTTGGGCGGTGAAGCTTATCCACCAAAGATGCCCAATTTGGTAAGCTAATTATATTTTCACATTTGAAAAATTTAACACTATTACTGCATTGCACTGATTTCTATCATTTGACAATAATTTGTGCTTTTACATATCATTAATGATGCTTTAAGAAGGCTGAATATGATATAAAGTCTAAAATTTTATTTCTCTTTCAAAGAATGTAATATGCAACAAAATTTTAATTCCTATACTTATCTACACATTTATTTGCTGCTAAACCATGTAAAATATGCATAAGCTAAAAAATCAAAAAGTGTCAGAAAAGTGTCAGACTTACAAAAAACTTTCATGAACAATAAATCAATTTCCTTAATATTTTATAAATAATTTATGTTTTTGCAAATAGCAATACATCCATTTAGTATATAATTTATGACACAAAACTCTTTGCTTTACAGGCTCTTCCGTATTCGAAATTGAGCAAAATGCCAATCAAGAACATCATCGGCAAGGGAGGCAATGGCACAGTGATGTGCTGTGAAGGGCCAGGTGGCCAGCTGGCCGCCAAGAAGCTGAGCGATATGTTCAGCTTTGGGGCGGAGCTTTCCGCAAATACCTATATAGTTCCCTTAGGGGTTCGAGGTATTTGTCGGGCAGTGGCCTATGACCCTGCCTCGCTTGTAATATTCTTCCCCATGTTGTATTCCATCGATGGACGATCTGCATGGCCACTCAACCAGGTGCCACAATCGGTCTTTAAGGATGGCCATGCCATTATCATCAGCATAATAAAGGTTAAATTCACTTATTCTAAATTTAATTATATCAGACAATTTTTGGTTTTGCACACATTGTTTTTAGTCGAAACTGTATACATTTTTGTTCTTAGGCTTACACTTACGCATATAGCGCGTAAATTATGACAGATTTGATTTACAAGTATTAGAATCAGCATTCTGTGAGCTTTCAGGTGATACTTTATTTGTTACATTAATGCAGAAAACAACTCAATTTACATTCAGAAAACTAAGTGAAATTTGTAAAAAGTCAAAAACTATTGAAGATTTCCACCTCAAATTAATTTTTTTGAGATTGTAGAAAGAACCACATACTGTTATAACCAGAACTTATACTTTTTGGATAGCATTCTCCAAAATACAACTATTTTGCGAGGTTACACGCTCATATCTTCAAAACTTGAAAGTTATCAACGTTTGAAGGCCCAAATTTGCACATTATTAGGGTATACTATAAAAATCCAGTTTTTCAAACATCACGTTTGACTGCTTCAACAAAATTAATTGGTTATAGCGAAAAAGCTAGATAATTTCGTGCTCTTTCATTTGAGCTATTGCTCAGCTTCCACTTTTTCTTGGTTCAGGCTGCAATCTCATTACAAAATTTAGGAAAGAACTTGTGAATCATGAATCGATCTTCATTGTACAGTGAAAAAGACGCTGCATTCAATTCCAGAGTATCGTGGCCTTGCACGAATTTGGAACTCTGCACAACGACATAAAGGTAGACAACATCGTAGTTCAAGGCAATGGGGAGCCATTCCTAATCGACTTTGACATGGCAACGTCAATTTGCATGACAACAATCCAACGCTACGACTTTAAGTTTTCCATGCATGTTTTGCCGGCCATCAGAAATCATTCTGAGCCATTCTCGAAACGGGGTCAGAATATGCAAAATAAGACAGCACACTTACAGCTTTAGAATATTACTTCTATTGAAACTGAAGAGTACTCACTTGAAAATAACTTCAAGATTAATTATTATTAGTTTTGTGTCTCAGTATTACAAGCTGAAGTAATCGGTTTCATTATATAAGTTTGACAAGTCACACTTTATCCTTCTGATACCATTTAATCATATTTATTTCTGGCTTGGATGGTTGGTAACAATGGGTCTCAAACTAAAGTGGCATAGAAAATTCAAAAATGTAATTATTGTTTCAAATATGAGTTGAATACTTTGAAAACCTAGTCATTCAAGTGTACAAGTTCAGTGTCACAGATATTCATCACATGTAGAATATTAAGCCTAGCCCTTTCAATTCTAAGCAGCTCTAATATATTCAGACTATAGATACCTTTAAATTGTATTTACTGGTGGACTTGCATGGCATTGTGTCCTATTTTTTTTATTTCTTACTCATGCTTTTGTATTTTTTCTTGTATAAGTTTAACCTTCCATGTTTCAGTCCAAAGATGTTTGATAAGTTATGCCACAAGGCTGCATAAAATAATTCTGATATAGTAATTATTATTTCAAAATTTGAGTTGAATATCAAGAATCTGTAGGTTTAAATATGGAAAAGAACTGCAGTGGCAATGATTTCCAGCCTCTATGAATAAATTACTTGTTCCCATCCTATTTTATGCAGCTGGAACTACCTTGTTTATTAAATTTTGCTTTATACACCAGATTTATGGTTTTCTAATTGGAAAAAATTTTGAAAAAAACCTAAAAACTGAGAAAAACTACCCGATCGTATCATCTTTATTTCAAACAGTATCCCTACTTTTTGTCTGTATTTTATTTTATCATTTTGCTTAAAAAATCTACGCACTAAAGGTGATTGCTACTCCTTTGCTGACGTTGTGTGATCAATTGGTCGCCAGCACAAGATAAAGCCGTTTGTCACTGTAGGTGATATCTGAAGAGAAAAATTGAAAGTGACTTAATGTTATCTAGCAGCAACCTGCTTACCTACTTTCAATCTTGAAATGATTTTGCTCTATTTTGTTGTTTTTTGCAAGCATAGCAATTAAGCTTTTGCATGTCTGATCACCAAACATGTTTTGCTTTCTGAATCATAATGATTGCCATCTTTATAATTACAAAATTCTCTAAAACAAATAAGCTCTTCACAGCGGTCAGAATATGATGAACTATTGGCCTTTTACTTTAAAATTTTAGCTTCACTTCAATTTTATGAGACAAAAGATTCTGAGAATAAAGTTTTGTTTTCTTCAAGTAGGCAATATCTAACTTGTAAGTGCAGTAAATTTAGTTCTGTTAGCTGTAGTGCATAAAATCCTGATTACGTATTGTTTATTTTTTGTCAGATTTTAATCCTTCCTATTTTTTCTGCAGTTGTACTTAGAAACTTATTTTGAAGCCAAACCTGATCGTATTTACTGAAAGGTTACTAATTGATTGACTTACTTAACAGATGAGTAATGTATTACATTTTTTTGAACTGCTTTGCATCCTACGTTTGTGTCCTTGTACATTCTGTGTGGTATAGTCTTTTAATGTGTTCAGGTTTTATATCTGCAACGTCATAATAAAGTGTTGATGGTATGAGGCTTGAAGTTTACCTTTTTAGAAGACTGTTGGGTACTCAATTGTCTTATGAAACTAGCAAATCATTGTGATGATTCTGCTGGTGGTAGTTGTGATGCTGCTGGCTTCTGCTACTGCTGAGTGTTTTTAAGTTATGCTATCACCAATCTAAATAGTATTATGCAAATAATTTTTTATCTTATTTTGCATATAGTTGACTTTAAAGCCATTATAAGCTAACTTGAATATACTCTAATGCATTGTATGTAAAATTTAATATCTTTAGAAGCTTGTATAATATTCAGATTTAGCTAATTTTTGTTCTGAATCATGAGTCTGATTATAAGTCGAAAGTTCCAGGAAAAGCGTCAAATCTATAAAATTTCTTTATTGAAATACAAAGTCCATTTTAATACTTTTTCCTACTACTGAAGTGGGACTGTATGTATGTTTGTTAATAAGAACTTATGTTACCCATCTAATATTATTTAATAGCACTGTTAATTATGCAGGCACTAAAAATATTAATGATATTGAGCATTTTTTCTAAATTAGACTCTTTCTTAAGTGCAGTATAATTCACACATGGCGTGGGGGGTTTGGGGGTATGCACCCCCAGAAATCAAAATACCCCCAGAAAAAATTTTTTTTGCTTTTTTAGCAATTTTTTGATGCCATTGGATAGAGCTTGATGAGAAACGTCGAAAAATGGTGTTTTTTTCGCCATACCACCATTTTTAAGGCGATTTTTGACCTTTAAAATTTTTTTCACCCCCCCAGAAATTTTTTTCACCCCCCAGAATTTTGGTGCTGCCCACCTATGGTATAATTGCCAATTGTTTACAAATGAGATAAATCAAAGTGTCAGAAATAAACAATTCACTTTCATTAATTTTGTAAATACAGAGCCGGTCCAAGTTTACTAAAGTAACAAGGACTGCGGTTGTATTTGCCTTCGGGATTGACTTAGGTACTCAGATCTGCTCTCAGCGCTGGCCCCGATCGCGTGGTCTAGTAACAACTGCGATCTTTTGGACCCTAACAGACCTTACGGCTTCAATCCCCTCGGTCCTAATATTGCTGACCGCTTCCCGTCGGATGATCTCAGCAGCTACGCACTAAGCCCTAAGAGTACCTACCTAAACCCGGAATTGCCGCAAGGTCAGTTGACCTATCTCAACCCACTCAAGTTGATAAGTTAACTTATTTTCGAGGTTCGAATCAAGCAGAAATGTTTTGGTTCCTAGTTCGTGTAGCACAATGAAATTTGAAAACAACAACCAACGAGCTCTAAGCTGATCAGTCAATCTAAATGATTAAATAATATTTTTGACCAATTTTAGGATTGAGAAAAGAATATTGAATTTTTGAGTGAAATAAATAATCACACGAAATTTACCTATCCTATCCACCAATGGCTCAGAAATCCTTGACGCTCACGGCAAACCGACCTCTACCCTCGATATACAACACCCCTGGGTGGGTTTTCTATTTTATTTCGACTATGTACACATGGCTTTATGCCAGTAAGCAAAAACAAATATTACAACGGATAAAATACGCTAAACAATAAAATCGTCCGACCACTAACTCTGACTGATCCTCTCACGGGATCCTTACAGTAAACAAAAGTTTACATCAAATTAACATTAGACAAAATTACTTTTAATTCAACTCGAATCTTCTAGAATAAGATAAGCGGTAACACATAAAACAATTACTATTATCATATACTTAATTCTATTTTACCGGACAAGTATCTAAAAGATTTTGTAATAAAAATTGGGGATTTATATGAGAACTGAAGGTATAGCCACGAGCTCACCCATCCGCAGATGTCAACTTGCAAATGGCTATGTTAACCGATACAGTAGGAAGCTGTTGTCGGTTGGCCTGTGCGAACTAATGGGACGAGTTTGCACCATGTAACTCACAGTTACACTCCCCCACGTTTCGGAAAAAAATTTGAAACTTAATAGCGAATTTTTTCGGGGGCTACTATCACGCAAAATTTGGCGTCCGCAACGCCTCAACCTGAGCAAATGAGAAAAACGAAAATAAAAATAATGATAAAAATAACAATGCCACGCATGGCACCGTTCGCGCTCAGGAACACTCTCAACAAAGCTAATTCCTGCTTCAGCTCATCAACTTGTTTGAGCAATTCTTCCTGCTCCTTCCACAAAGTTCTTGCGCCTGAAGTCATACCTTTTTGCACAAAAAACTTTGGCGCCTTTTGTCTTCCTTCAGTCCCTGGGTAAGGAAATTTTTTGAATAGAAAAAAATTTTTGTAGATTGGGTACGAGACCCCTTGTCTGTTAAAGAATTAAGATACGATAATAGTAACACCGCTAATGAGCAAGAATTTAAGACACATGATTATAAGGCAAGTAAAGGCCACTATGCATGAGCAAAAAATTAAAGACATAGATGAGAAATTACAATACGAGGTAAACTCAAAATGAGGAATGTAATTATGCAAAATGACAAGAAAATAAGCACCAGAGAATCAAGAAATTATAGTAATAATTTGACGCAAAAAAATGCCAAACAAAAAACAAATAACATGGTGCAAAAAGTCCTGGAATCCATATCAGGAAAAACAAAAAACGAAAAAGCTGCTGGTCGAGTTGACAGCTGGCGCAGAGTTCAATACGTCAAACTTCAAAGTTCAATAGTGATCCTGATGATTGGATTTCGATCCACGAGATTTGCCGCGACAACGCGGAAAAGATTTGCAGTCAGAGTCCTTGTATTTAAATGCTCCCTTTCGCAATATGGTGATGTGTTGCGACCATACGTGGGCAGCAAGAAAATTCTGGGGGGTCCAAGATTTTTTGAAGGTCAAAAATGGCCTTAAAAATGGTGATATGGCGATAAAAACATCATTTTTCGACGTTTTTCATCAAGCACTATCCATTGGCATCAAAAAATTGCGGAAAAAACGAAAAAAAATTTTCAAAAATTGATTTCTGGGGGGTCTTTTGATTTCTGGGGGGGTCTTTTGGTTTCTGGGGGGTCCAGACCCCCCAGATCTCCCCACGCCCATGTGTGATTCTGACCACACCTGGGCGTGGGGGGTTAGGGAAGTATGCAACCCCTGAGAAACCAAAATACCCCCAGAAACCAAAATACCCCCCAGAATTCAATTTTTGAGATTTTTTCTTCGTTTTTTTCCCGCAATTTTTTGATTTCAATGGATAGTGCACGATGAGAAACGTTTAAAAATGGTGTTTTTTGCAATGCCACCATACAAAAACAGTTTTTCAACGTTTAAGAAAATTTAAGAATTAAGAAAACATAAAAAATAAAAAATAAAACATAAGAAAATTTTGAAAAAATTAAAAAAAAAATCAAATTGAACAAAATATAGTAAAAAACGCGAAGCACCGAAAATTTGACTTTTTTTGAGAAAATAGAGAGCTAAAAACGCTTAAAACAACACATTTTCTACGAATTTTCCGGGAACTTTTGAAAAATCGCGAATTCGGGGGGGGCTGGATTTCTGGCGGGGCTCCCCCAAGATCATGTATAGCCTTTAGTCAGGTCAGAGTAAAATTTGAAAATAAAATAATTCCAATCAGTACATAATATATACAGATCAATTAAAAATTCGCAATAAAATACTCGACTAAGGCGAGAAAACAGGAGGTAAAAGTGTATAAATGCTGTATTACATGAAAAGCACAGCAAAATGAGACAAAGTATTTAAATTTAATGTAACGCGCATAGTACAGATACAAAAACAGTACAAGAACAGCATAAACACACTGACTGTAGTTTGATGCTGAATAAAATAAGGAAATGAAAAAATAAAATGAATAAATAAAAAACACTAAATTTTCGGCTTTGTTGTATTATCAATTTAATAAATGCATACTAAAATCGACGACACTACTGCATAATCCTGATTTGAATAGATTCAGTTGATAAAAAAGTCATTAAAATGTCTTATTTACTTTGCTCCGAGTGCCAAAATCAAGCTGCGCAAAGCTTCTTTCTCAGATCCACAAAACTGACTCGTACAAATGACGCAATTCTCTAAAATGGACCTAATCGACTGATCGATTTTTACGCTAGTGAATAAGATGGATTCATCCAATGAGAGAAATGATTCGCGTTCGATGCACGATTCCTGTAAACGGAAGGATAAGTCTCATTACCAGACATGTAACAGGGGGTATGGGGGAATCCCCCACCCCAAAGTTGGTCGTCCCCCCATCCCCTTAAAGTCAGAAATTTTGGACCCCCTGATTTTCAGAGAAAACTTTAGATTTTCGGCCGTTTTTAGGCACTTTTTGGCGGCTCCCAAAATTTCCAGCCGTTAATGTGTGCTCATCACGGCTTTTTTACCACCATGCTAATAAAAGTTTCCCGTACTGACGAAAATTTTGGCCGTTAGTACGACGTGCTAACGGATACTAAGACCTATTCGACTTAAAAATTAGCAATTTTAGCGTATTTTTCAGCAAAAATCCCCCGAAAATTTTTCGGAACAGCATAATTACTGTTTATTCAGACCCTAGCGCGCAATTTTAATACTCCACACTTAATCGTCGCGCAATCTAAAAGATTATGCATTTATCTCGCCAATTTGTTTAAAGATTTCTAGCACAAAATAATCACTTTATGATAACTCCGAACGATTTTCTGTAGTTTGAAAACCAAATTAGCTTCTTTACATTTATTTATCATTCAATTCATAAGCGCAGTGGCGTCCGGTATCAGATTGAATTATTAGATGGTGATCGCATTACCATTTGTGATGTTGTAATAGAAAGGTGTTAGCTTCCTGTGTCTATTGAGCTGTAGGAAGACAACAATTGTGATTTAGCGTGAATTTTGAGATTTAGGTATTTAAATCTAGTTACACTGGCAAAAACAGCTGTATTAAAAAGGAAAAGGACGCGCATCAATGAACCATAGCTATTATATAGGTAAAAAACTAGCGTGCTAATGTAAGCCCTCCAGTGCTAACGAAAAAAATTTTTATTATCACCAGCATAGGTGGGCAGCACCAAAATTCTGGGAGGAGGTGCAAGAATTTTCAAGGGCAAAAATGGCCTTTAAAATGGTGGTATGGCGGAAAAGCACAATTTTTCAACGTTTCTAATCGAGCACTATCCATTTGGCATCAAACAATTGCAAAAAACAAAAAAGTTTCAAAAATTGAATCCTGGGGGTATCTCGGTTTCTCGGGGATGCATAACCCCCCCAAACCCCCCACGCCCAGGTGTGATCACCAGTGCTAATGGGGGTCGTGCAAAAACACGCTGAAACTCATCCACCATTAAGTTATTCGGTGTGAAACACTATTTAAAATCCAGGGAAGGTCGATTAACACACAACAAACAAACGATAAATACAAAATCAGAATAAAAACGAATAAAACAAATGAAGGAAAATATAAAATTAAAAGCCTTCTTGCATCAGAATCTAAACGTACGTTTTCATTGAGGGTGAGTGAGGGGACAATTACCACTTTCGGGGAAGACCCGAAAAACTGACAGACGATTTTACGCCTATCGAATATTTTATGCCCGATTTTCGGGGTCGAAAGTAGTGAAAATGTCAAAACTTTTCTGTGATACATTTTAATCCGTTTTATATAAATGACAAGAATGAAGGTTAAATGATTCAAAGTGCCACGTATTTTGATGGATTGTTATATTTTTATCAATTTAAGTGAAATAGACCAGAATGTACTCGAAGTAGCTAAAAACGCTGAAACAAGGGAGGTTTTATGCGATTTTTTTCAAATCGCGAATTCGGGATAGGACTGAAAAAATTTTTGAGACGGGGAGACGCCTTGCGGAGCCTCCACATTATGAATGCTTACGAGATATCTGAAAGTACCGATACTGCACATGACCACACGAAGGTCGGAAAGGGCCAGAGGCATACATGCAACGACTCGAAATTTTGGGTGGGGAGGGGGTCCCTAGCCATTTGGTGGGGTGGAGGGTAAAAGACCCTCAATTTTCGGCTAAAAAACACCTAAAAACGGTCAAAAAATTGGATTTTTCCAGAAATTGAGAGGGTTTATGGGTCTTAATTCCCAGGAATCCGGTAGACCCCCAAAAATTGCTAGACCTCAAAAATTGAATTTTCGACATGTTTTTCTGGGAATTTTGCTGGTTTTACACCACTCAGACCCCCCAGAATTCGGCTGGTGCTCATATAAGGTCAGAGGCGTACATGGGTAGTGAGTGATCAGCATACATGGACAAAGTCCGGTCTATCCATTAATACTAGCTGCCCAATTTTTCGGTTGGTTGTCCTTCTACAAAACGATTGTTTGGCTGGTTTAAAAGGTTGCTTAGTGGTTGATTGCCTGATTATTTGTTTGTTTGACTAGTTATCGTCTTTAGTTAGTTACTTATTGCTTGATTGTTTAACCGATCAGTTGATTTTCAAGTCATTCACAGCATTTTCCTCGATTCATCTTCCTTTTTCTAGTTGATTAACCGATTAGTTGGTTTCAGAGTCATCTTTGTGTATTTCCAGGATTTATTTCTGATTTATATGGCATTTTGCCAAATTTCTAATGATACTGGCAGGTCTCCCATCATTAATAACGGCCCGGCACTCATTGATACCAAGTTCAATGGAGTTGTTCGGTTTCTTCATGTATGGTGGTCAATGACTGAATCAACGTAGGCGGGTCTGGATCATACATGCACAGCATGAGAATTCTGGGGGAGGGGGTGAAATTATAAAAAGCCTTTTCTTAGTCCAAAAATAGTAGGTGCGTCAAAAAAATCGTTTATCAGTGTTTCTGACGATGTTCTATCTTTCTAGAGCATAAAAACATAAAAAATTTCGGGATAAAATAAAAAAATCTGAACAAATTGAACAAAATAGAGTCAAAACATGAGTAAGCGCCGAAAATTTGGCACTTTTGACCAAATAGATAGCCAAAAACGCTTGAAAGAGTATCTTTTCTACAGATTTTTAGAAAATTTTAAAATTTTTGGTAACTTTCGTCAATTCTGGAGGTAGAGGGTAAAAAAATTTTTTGCGGGGGGCACACTTTTTTGTATTCGGCGAAGATTTTCCCCGATGTGTAAAGACTTTTCAGGACCGTCTTTGTACATGTACAAAGATTTCCGGGAGACAAAAACAGTTAAAAGTTGTAGAATTTCCAATAATTTTCGGCGCTTCGCGCCGAAAATGAGTAATTGTCTGTCCCATACATCTTTAAAATGGCAGAATTTGCATTTACAATGGAAAAATGTCGAATTTTTCGGCGCTTCGCGCCGTTTTGAGACAATTTGTAGTGATTTTTGGCGTCAGAAACCCATAAATTAGCTAAAATACGCTACCAAAGGTAAAAAACCCTCTTTTACCACACTAAAATCGCTACTGCACCATATAATAGTACACAAAAGTTTGCATGTACAAAGTGTACAGAGACATTTGGGGACCATCTTTGTACACGTACAAACGGACCTTGTACAAAAAAACATTAGGGGATTTATCTGGTGGGGGTGAAAACCTCCAACGATGATCATGTATGGTCTGCATTTAAAAAATCGCGAAAAAACATGTCAGGAATTCAATTTTGGAGGTCTACCGTAATTTCCGGGGTAGGGGGTATTTTGGATTCTCGGGAGCACGGCCCAAATCCCATGTTCAGGTGTAGTCAGCTTAACAGAATGAACAAAGGACGGAGTTTATAGACATTCATGATAGACATCTGTTCTCATGGTGTCAAAAATTTGAAATAAACAGAAGTGTAAAGGGTCAAGCCAATTTTGCAAAAATTCTTCCACCTTCCGGAGATCCATCCCCATCGAATCCCCTTCTAATTTCTTAATGACAGATACTTCGCGAAAATTGGAAAATAAAACGGTGAAGGTGCAGGCACGTATCTTCGGAGGGAATGGGGGGTTCGGACCATAGGTGGGCAGCACCGAAATTCTGGGAGGTTAAAAAATTTCTGGGGGGGCTGAAAATTTTTTCAAAGGTCAAAAAATGGTCTTAAAAGTGGTTGTATGGTGAAAAAACACATTTTTTCGACGTTTCTCATTGAGCATTATCCAATGGCATCAAAAAATCGCTAAAAAAGAAAAAAAATCAAAAATTGAATTCTGGGGGTATTTTGATTTCTGGAGGGTATTCCAACTTCTGGGGGTGCATAGCCCCAAACCCCCCCCGCGCCCATGTGTGGTTCGGACCCCCCAAATTCAGAAAAATCGGAAAAATGGGACTTTTAAACGTTATTTTGTGCTATTTTTGGCCTTTCAGGGCTTATTCCCCCCCAAAAAATTAGTGTTGGTCCCCCCAAAATAGAACGGCCAGCTACGTGCCTGAGAAAGTGAACATCACTTGAAAAACTATTGCACACAAATTTTTTTACATTTGCATTCTCGTACAGGGCGAAAATTCTGGGGGACTGGGGGCGAATTCTTAAATTATGTATCAAAGACATAAATAGATGGTAGCAGAAAAATACTATACAATGACCATTTATCCATTCGCATTAAAAAATCGCAAAGAAGCAAAAAATTCCAATAATGGAATTATGTGTGGTGTGCGGTAGTTTTTGGTTTATGGGCCCAATCCAACGAATCTCCAACGCTCACATATGGTCCAGATTGCCAATCAGCTTGTAAAAATGTCTTATTTTACGGAAAAAAATACGAAACTCACTATCCAGCAAGATGTGACCTGCTTCTGACCTTTGACTGAACATTCCGACCAACTTCCGTCATCAACGAGGGAGTAACGACAAAATTAACAAAAGGAGCGGCCGGTATTATACCTGAATGGATAGTAAGTAGTGCGAACTAAAGTGTCAATGACGAAGATTAAACTACAAAATCAAGAAAAAATATAATGGAATAAAATGCCATGAATACAGACAAAATAAGCATTATAATATGCGAGGCACAATAAAATATGAACACGTTGAGATCTCTCGTTCATTTTCAGCCGCTAGCACATCCGAAAAAGACCAGATCTGACCGATCGCCAACGACAAGAAGGGCGTCAGTTAAGAGAAAACTTTGAAAATTTCGCAAATTCTGAACACTTTATCGATTACAATAATAAATGCATTGTTCGTAAAAATGACTGTAAAATTGTGTTTTCGCTAATTAACTCTTCGACGTAGGGACATGCGCCCCTTATAAAATTGTGGAACAACAAGCTGATTAAGGAAACGATTGTAAAACAACAAAAATCCAGATTTTTTGGACATTCTCAGTACAAATCAGAGTCTGTTACAATCAATCCTGTTTGCAAAACGTTGAAATGTATTCTATTTAACGCAAGAAGTTTATGCAATAAACTCGGCCAACTCCATTTTCTTTTAAACCAGTCAAATTATGACTTGATTTTTATTACAGAAACTTGGCTCACTGATTTTATTGCAGATTCTTTGCTTCTTTTAAACTTTGAATACAGTTTGATTCGCTGTGATCGAAAAAACAAGAGTGGTGGAGGTGTCGCCATAATATTCAAAAAGAATTTGCCCATGAAAAATGTAAACGTTCTTGATGAGTTTTCTTTGCAAGAAACAATTACTTACGATATGACTATATTGGAGTCTAAATACAGGTTTGTCTTATGCTATGGATCTCCAAGAAAAAACGATGATGTAGATCAACAGTTATTGAAGTATTTAAAGTGGTCTTGTAATACTTATAGAATAATAGTGGCCTTGGGTGATTTTAATTTTCCCGAAATCAGGTGGAATAAAAGGTTTGTTCTTCCTGAAAATAGTATTTCGTCACAGTTTTTCGACCTTGTAAATGAGATTGGGCTCTATCAGTTTACACGTCTCCCCACTTTAGGTAATAATATATTGGACTTCATTTTTTGTTCCTACAAGTCATGCGTATTTAATGTAAAAATTGTTGAACCGTTTTCTACTAGCGATCATGATTCACTAACTTTTGATATTCTTATTCCAAACAAATTCGAAACAGATTCTCATATCAAAAACTTTAATTTTAAAAAAGCTGATTATGTTTCTATTTTGCACGATCTATCTATTATTAGCTGGCCTGATACTTTTACAACCTGTACTAATATTAATGATTTTTATATTTTTTAGGCATTTTAAGCGCAACGATCAAAGCTCACGTTCCACTGAGTTTGTCCCTACCAAAAAAGCGTAAAAAATTTCCAAAGTATATTTTAAATTTACAAGGCAAGAAGAGAAGGGTTTGGCGACTTTTGAAGAAAAATCCGGGATTGTCAGATCAGTACAAAATGGTTAGTAAGTCTGTTGAGAATGCAATAGCGGATTTTCACAGTCATGAAGAAAATGAACTGTTAAAAAAAGGTTCATCACTGAAAAATTTTTACAATTTTGTTAACGCGAGGTTAAAATTGAAACAATCTGTGCCTGATCTTGAATCAAATGGTCAGGTTTTTTCTAATGAGACCGAAAAAGCTAACGCTTTCAATGAATTTTTTGGTTCAGTTTTTACTATTGATAACGGCATTCTACCATTAAATATGGATTCAATTGAAGTAGACTATCGGCCTATAGTTAAATTTGAACATAGCACAGTTGCTGCAGTTTTAAATATGATAAAGATCACTCACTCAGTTGGTCCCGATGGGCTGTCAGCTTATTTTTTGAAACAAATTAGAGTTGCTTTAGTTGAACTTCTTTCAACTATTTTTGAGGTATCATATTGTTCTGGTATGCTTCCACGTTTGTGGTTAGAAGCTTTAGTAATTCCAAGTTTTAAAAAATGCAATCCACACTCAGTTGAAAACTATAGGCCGATATCTCTATGTTGTGTTTTGTGTAAAGTTATGGAATCAATAATCAATAATGCCATTCTGGACTATTTTGACAAGAATGATTTAATAAATCAGCAACAATTTGGAATTCTGAAGAACAAATCCTGTACATTCCAGCTTTTAAAGTGCAGAAACCTGTGGACAAAAACTTTGGACAATCATGTTCCAATGAACGTGGTTAAAATTGATTTTTGTAAGGCATTTGATTCTAATGTTCATTCGAAACTAATATTGAAATTAGAATCTTTAGGTATCCCGAGTACTTTGCTCAACTGGGTTAAAGCTTTCTTGATGGGTAGGTCACAAAAAGTGAAAATAAATGGTTTTCTTCTAGCCCCTATTCCGGTAATTAGTGGTGTTCCCCAGGGTAGTGTACTAGGGCCTACATTATTTTTGGTTTTCATTAACGACCTGGTCGATAGTATCAAGCATATCAATATCATGCTGTTTGCTGATGATTTAAAAATATTTAATTTTTCACGTGATTTCAGATCCTTGCAAGCAGACCTTGATTCATTGCATGGGTGGACCGAAAAAAGGCAAATGCAAATAAGTTATAACAAATGTGCAAGCTTGTATTTGGGATATGGCAACCCTAAAAACATCTATAACCTTTTCTTAAAAGATTTAGCTGATGCAGAAGCTTCTATCAAGGATTTATGAGGTTTTGTTAGTAATGACCATACGTGGGCAGCAAGAAAATTCTGGGGGGTCCAAGATTTTTTGAAGGTCAAAAAATGGCCTTAAAAATGGTGATATGGCGATAAAAACACCATTTTTCGACGTTTCTCATCAAGCACTATCCATTGGCATCAAAAAATTGCGAAAAAAACGAAAAAAATTTTCAAAAATTGATTTCTGGGGGGTCTTTTGATTTCTGGGGGGTCTTTTGGTTTCTGGGGGGTCCAGACCCCCCAGATCCCACGCCCATGTGTGGTTGCGACCATATAAATGTTGACATAAACTACAATGGGGATAGGCAGGTCGATCGTCATCCTTGTCTTCATTGTCGTTGTCATCCGCGTAACGATGCGGTGTCGGTGGAACCAGCATTGAATATGGTTCCGGAGTGAAATTATAAGACTGTTTGTGAGACGTGTCGTGCGAATGTTCCTTCAATTGCGAAATAGGCCAAGGTGGTGGTAATAAAGGCTCTTGTTGAGGTGGTGGATTGGAATAGACCTGATTGGCTTCTCAATTTGGATACGGCGTTGGATAAAACAATTGATACTGTTGTTGGCGCTTGGGCGAGATTGTTGGCGCCCCTGTTGAGTTTCGCGGTTTGGTTGTGATTGTTGACAATACTTGCATGGCTGCTGCTGTTGCGGGCGCAACATATGTCAAGCATGTGCCTGTGAGTACATTTCAGAACACGACTGCATCACCAAATATTGTTTTGGCTGCGTTTTGAGCCTGCGATGCGTGCTTGTGTCTGTAATTGCGGTTTTATTTGCAGTTTTGATTGCATTTGTGCCTGCAATTTTATTTGTGATTGCAAACGCAATTGTGATTGGGATTGCAATTGCCTAGACAATTGTGGAGCTTGCCCCTAGTGCCTCTGTGGCTCGCACTTGCCTGCAATTGTGCACAAACTTTGGCTCGAACTAGCCGTTTCACTTGTTCTTTGTCCAAATTTTTCAAACAACTTAAAGTGTGTTGCAATTTTGAATCATAAAATTTGTTTAATCGACAACAATATTCATTGTCGGATATTTTGCAAACGCCTGATGCAAGCGTGAGCAAGCCAGCTCAATGCAAATGTGTTACGCAGTCACGGAACTTTGGGAACAAGTGTTTCCCTCTCGCGTTGTTCAATAACCATACGCGCTCATCTTGCCGTAACTTGGGCCGGTATAAACAAATCAACGACTTGCCCTTCTTGGTTTGCCTTGGACCCGCAGGGTCTTGCAAAGAGGCTTGTTGTCTGTCTTTGCGAATTTTTTCTAAATCCACTTGCAATTTGTGTTTTAGGTAGTAGGCCAATTTTTGACAACCTTTGTACCAATCACCAGGATGGAGAATTCCGGATCGGTTTGAAGCTGAACGGCTCAAATTGTGTGATGTAATTTGGCCGGATCTTCAATTTGCTCACTTAGTTCCGGGAATTCCGGGAAAATTGTCAATGGGCGCTGGTGTGTATGATGGGCCAAGGAAAGCCACACGCAACATATGACGCAATTGCTCAACCATTTGCCAAGCTATGGCCGGACTGCCATAGGCGAATGCAAAATAGTGAAAATGTCTGTCCAAGAATTCCAAGAGCAGTTTTGCTCGCATATCATCTATGGATGAAAATATTGGTAGAAACCCAATAAGTTGATTCATATTCAGCTTGGAATTTGCAAAAGTTTTTGAAAATGTCAAACATTTGTCGCATAGAGACCAATAATGGTGCTAAATGGTCCAGTGCTGGGCACACTTGGTGCGGCAGTAATTCAGGGAGAATGTTCCGTGTTTGGCTCTCAGTCACAACACTCGGAGTTTTGAGGTACTGGTGTGGTGACTAACCAAGTATTCTAGCGGAACTTCATAAAGCATCATTCCGGTAGTTATGAAAAACCAATTTCTCACAAAATAGTCATCCGAATAATACAGACGTTGAAACACGCTTGGTTGCATGATGAAGTGCGGTGGTGGTCCGCGATCAGCATCTGGCGCAGGTTGCACAACTGATATCCAGGCCAAGGGGCGCTGGGGTGCATCGGCTGTGGATGAATGCCGCAAATGGATTGCATAAATGCTGTTGAGGTGAATCTGAGCAGCCTCTAACAGTTCGTCATACATTATCGATCCTTCTCTGTCACCTAAGTAGTGCGCAGATTGTGCAAAAAGTCAGGGACAATATAGCACAGTGGATCATGAGCCAATGTTTCAAGTATTTGGAAGAAATGTGCCATGTAGCGAGAGCGATTGGGCTGTTGCACATTTTGTTCGGCAGATGCCTGTTGGCAAACAATTTCTACATGCAGAGGTGGTGTTTCATCTGCATTCAGTGGTATATTTTGGATACCCAGTGGCTGAGGGCACACATTGGTATCCGATATACCTGCCATGGACAACGGTGCGGTAAAACTGGTATGCAATTGCATTGCAGGTGTATACGGCATTGACATATCCAACGCAACTGGTTGCGTGTCTTGCGACGCAATTCGCGTTGATAACGCAGCTTGTGACACCTCTTGGGGTGGCAGTGTACATTGTGGTCGCAGAGGCAAACCCAAAATTTTGGTCATTATGATATCCGGTCCTGCGTGTTGCTCTTACCAATCCGACTGCGGCATCTGGGGCAAACGCAGAGTATCCTGTCAATGCGTGGGACAAAGTTGCAAGTGATTGCAAAGCAATCACTTGCAATGTAAGAATGGCACCTCCTGGAGCACTTAAAATACGTCCAGTTTTGGAGGGCAATGAATTTGCTTGCCTTGCGGCTTCAGATTCCAATAATGTGATCACTAAGCGTGGGGGCAATAAGTCTGCCTGATCAGTGGTTGCGGATGGTTCAATTCAGACCATCGGAGTTTGAAATTGCGGCTCGGCTTGCGAGAAAGTCGCAGTGGTGGCGTAGAAGTGACAATCGTGATTGTTTTGGGACCAGTTGTTACGCACGGGCCCAACTGAACATTGGCATCGTACTGCAACTGTCGCACCAGCTAAGTATTGATTTTCCTAAACATTGTCATGTGACGGCATGGTAGCCCTTAGTGTCAACCACGGTAGCTGCGGCAATGGCCGCTTCAGGGCTCCAAACGCAGCGTATAGAAGTCTAATGGCGTTACAACTTCTTCGCCGTCCGAGTGTGCGGTGGTTTTGGCCGCCAAGCTGGTTGACTGGCCATGCAAAGGTGTGCGAGACAGTGGACATCACACTTTTGCCTTAGATTCACCTTTTTTAACATGTTTTTCATTGTCTTAAAAATAAAAAGGTAACGGTTTTTGATCATCCGTAATGCGATTATTTTGCGAGCATACTTCCATCAATATGAATATGTTGATGGTGATCAACACATCCAAAGCCATATAGACTTGCATGTCGCGTGTAAGCAGCAAGCTCCAAGCCTGATCCCAATTGTCAGGGTTATCTTCATTGATGAACATATCAAAGAAGAACTCTGCCAACCGCTTTAACTTATGCGATGAAGCTTTGATAGGTTGGCGGCGAGTGAACGTGTGTGAGTTACTTAGTGTGTTAACAAAGATCGCCGAAAAAGGATTTTTCCAGTGCATATTACGGCAAATTTTGGCATCTGGATTTGCCAAAATTTCTTCAAACATGGGTCCAAAAACGCTGAAAATACGCAATTTTATCTTGCATTGGGTCATGGCACGCTAACCATACATCCGTAAGAGACATTGCTAGCATTTGGTGCGACCCAGAAGGAGCCTTGGGAAAACAAGACACATCCCAGCAAAACACATGGCCGTATGCGCTGGCTAGCATGATGTAACGGACAAATGGGCCGTTTGTGTCCGTATACGAGGGACAAAATTGCTTGTACTACCATACGTGGGCAGCAAGAAATTTCTGGGGGGGAGGTGCAAGATTTTTCGAAGGTCAAAAAATGGCCTAAAAAACGATGCTATGGTGATAAAAACACCATTTTTCGACGTTTCTCATCAAGCACTATCCATTGGCATCAAAAAATTGCGAAAAAAGCGAAAAAAATTTTCAAAAATTGAATTCTGGAGGGGGGTATTTTGGTTTCTGGGGGGGTATTTTGGTTTCTGGGGGCTGCATACCCCCCAAACCCCCCGCACGCCCAGGTGTGGTGTGTACCACTCGTCCCAGTTCGTATAATTTACATATTTTCTGTTGTTTGCAAACTCAGAATCGTAACCTAGAAATAATGTGCCATTTATCAAATTTGACAGCTGGAGCAAAGCCAGCATAGCCTTGTATGATTGTTGGTCATTGGTGGCCAACACAGTTTGGAGGTATGTTCCAGCTTGGGCACACAAAAGGTTGCCAACGGATAACGTCCAAACTTGTTGGACCACCAAAGCTGCTGATTACTTATGTGTTTTTGATGGCACCTAGCCTCAGTTTTATGCTTGTATTTTATTTGTTTTACGCTTAGTGCGTCTAATTCATTTACACGCTGATTGTCATTTTGTGGCAACGGGTCTGGGAAGTCCAACCCCCGTTTGGTGGTCACTTCCACCATTGCCGCGCAAAACTCAACTAGGGTTGTTGGGTCGTGTTCTTCGAATGTAAATTGGCAATTAGCTGATTCCAAGAGCGCCACTTTGCAAGGGGCACCTTCGTCAGCCATGGGTCTGCAAAGGGAAAAACATCAGACAATGGTACTGCATGTGCAGTTTTAGAGCCATTTAACAAACGTACTGGCGTGCAGTCTCTTGCTTTTGCTCCCTACCCGGTAAGTCCAAAAAACTTATTACTACAGCCGGGGTGAGAGGGCAATGTGGTAATTTTACCAATACAAAATTGCCAGGAAGATGTCGTGCTTCTCGGCAATTAGATCCGAGTATGGTAGGTTGGGCTGAGGTAGGAGTCTATTCCGAAGAACGTGATGTGTGATTAGCGGATTATAGACATAAGAGATTTTGGCAGTTTCCAGAGTATGTCACGCAATAATTTGATAAGGATCTGACACATTCAGGTGATAATTTGCCAATTTCAGGTTGGATTACCGATGTATTATTAAGATAGACGATATCCGAAAGAGAAAAATTTGTTGCGGTGACTGATTTATCATATTGCGATTTTTGCTGTTTATGCGCTTGAGTTAAATTTTTAGATGCGATTTCATGTAGATCTTGCAAAGTCAGCTTTAAATCAATGAGATATTTTTCCGCAATAGGTTGTAAATTCGGATTTATTGTGAAATCATTTATAAGTAAAGTATCGAGAGGGAAAGCAGGTTCGTGACCATACAGCATATGAAAAGGTGATATATTTGTTGATGCTTGTGGTGTCGCACGATACACAAACAAAGCGAACGGCCAAAACTGCTCCCAATCATACTGATTTCGGGCACTCGATTTAGATGAACCATCAATGAGAGTGCAATTATAACGTTCCACAAGACCATCACACTGGGGGTGATATAGGGTCGTAAAGATTTTTTGAACGTTTAGTAATTTGCAGACTTCCGAAATTAGGGCAGATGTAAAATTTGAACCCTGGTCTGTCAAAAATTTTTTTGGGAACTCCATAAGCATGGGATAATTTCTCTACATAAAAGATTTGCTATGGTTGTTGCTTTTATATCAGAAACAGCAAAAGCTTCCACATATTTGGTAAAATAATCCATGAAGACTACAATTTGGTCATTTCCGCAGAGATTGTGGCATATGCAAGCAATCACACTGCAATAAGTTCAAAAGGCGCGGATACTTCAATTGGTTGCAAAGGAACAGATGTAGAATTTAATGTGACCTTACGTTGTAAGCAGACATCACAATTCTTACACCACGCGATCACATCATTTTCCATGCACGGCCGGCCACCAATAACGCATTTGCATGGCAGGCAGAATTTTATAGCGATGAAAAATAAGCTCCGAAGATAGAGTCATGAAATTTGGTTAATACGAAACAACGCAATGATTTCGGTATTACGATTTGATGCATGATGGTTGGTGAACGCTTAGGTTGAAAACGACAAAAGGAACATTGTTTATGAGAAAAAATTTGTCATGATATTTTTCCATTGTTAAATCGATTCAACACGATGCGAATTTTGTGTAGTTCGTCATTGGCGCACTGCTCTGCAAGTAAATGCGCAGGCATTAGCATTCCAGCTTTTTCTGCATCAGTGACTTTAATGCATTTGCAAAACGTAGGAGGTTTAGCATTAATAGGATTGATGGGTGGAATAGGGTTATTAGTTTGTGTATTAGGATTATTATTTGGCGCATTAGGCATATTATCGCGCGGTCGGTCCGGTGGAACCGCTTTGTCCTCAAATTCAGAATCTTCCGATGTCTTAATTTGCAATATTAACGATATTTTTGAACTTGAGTTTATATTTGCGTTCTGCATGATCGTATTTAGGATGTTGTGATAAAGATCTGCTGCGCAGTTATATGCACCAGGAACGTACACAATATCATATTCATACTCCTGTAATTTAAGACCCCAACCGCGTAAATGACTCAATGGGTCCTTTACGTTTACTAGCCATGTTAAAGCTCGATGATCAGTTTCGACAAAAAATTTTTTACCGTATAGATAGTGTCAATAATGCTTCATGGCCCACACCACTGCTAGTGCTTCCTTTTCCAAAGTAGCATAATTACATTTGGCAGAATTCAGCACGCAACTAGCGTAGCTAAGAATAAAACGACTTTTCAATGGTAAGTGTTTTTGAATCAAAATAGCACCTATTGCATAATTGCTTGCGTCAGTTGTTAAGATAAATTGGTGCTCATCATCGAATTTTGGTAATTGCAAAATAGGTGGGGACGTAAATGCTTTTTAAGAAGCTCAAAAGCAGTTTGGTGGTTGGCCTTCCAGCAAAATTCAACATCTTTGCGAAGAAAATGGAATAACGGTTTTGAGATTTTAGCGAGATCTTTAATGAATTTGTTAAACCATTGGACTAGGCCAAGGAATTTTTGCAAGAGATTTAACGGTTTTTGGTATTGGAAACGGAATTAGATCTGCGACTTTAGACATATCCGGAGCTATGCCCAACAAACTGATGTTATGGCCAAGAAATTTTACTTCAGCATGAGCGAGATGACATTTATCAGGTTTAACCCGAAAATTTGCGTTTTGAAATGCGATGAACACATTTTTGAGATCTTTTAAATGTTCTTTGAATGTGCGCAAAAAAATGATTATATCATTGATATAAACAAGGCATGATCTCCAGTTGAGACCAGCGAGCACAAGCTCCATCAGCCTCTGGATAATCTGCGGGCGCATTTTTCAAACCAAATGGTAAAACTTCAAATTCGTAATGGCCGTCAGGGCATATAAATGCAGTTTTTTCGCAAGGTTCTTTATTGAGAGGAATTTGCCAATAATCCGGATTTTCGATCTAACATGCTAAAATATGCAGCAGAGCCCAGGGTATCAAAATAATTGTCGAGTTGAGGAAGAGGATATACTTGTGTTGTAGTTACGTCATTTAAACAGTGGTAATTGACAATAGGTCTTAGGGAACCGTCCTTTTTCCTATAAGAAACAATGGACTTGCCCGTGGACTGGTCATAGGCCGAATAATTTTATCAGCAAGCATTTCATTTATGATTTTTTGCATAGATTCTCTTCTAGAATGCTCAACACGGTAAGTTTTTCCAACAATGGGCGGATTATCCCCTGTATCAATATGATGTTTTAGCAAGGGGGTACGTCCAAGAGGCTCATTTTTTAATGCAAAAATAGAATCATATTTTAAGCAGAGTTCACAAATTTGTTGCTGTTGACGAGAATCAACAGTGGAGCCATTTAAAGCTTTATTTATTGATGCAAAAAGCTCAGGTGTTGTATCATCAAAATTTGAGACATGTGATGATGTGACACAACTTCGGCGTCAGAGGTTAAAGAATCTATTATATCCCCAGATTCAATGCGAATTGGCGCTTTAGAGATGTTACAAACGCGAAGCAGGAATTATTGGTTGTGAAGCATCGACTATAGACGGAGCAACAAAAAGTGAAGTTTTTTCCATGAAATCAGAGTTTGGCTCGAATAAAGCTATATTGAAATTGCAGAAACCATGACAGATGTAGCCAGGTGTGATTAATTCATGCCGAGGTTGTATGATTACGGGCTCAGGCAGCGAAACATGCACACACACAACACCAGAGGTAGTTGTGTTGGGTTTTGCGCGAAATTGAATTTTTTCGGATGTTGGCAATAAATTAATTTTTATGCCATTTATGAAAGCACAACACTTGGTAGGATTAACCCACATTGATGCGGCTTCACAAAAATCGTATGCTAAGAGCATGTCTTCCGGCAAATGATCTATGTAGAGACTATGGTAGAAATAGATTGTTCAGCAATAGTAATAGTCATTTTTACTTTATATTGTATGACTGCGGTTATTTCGCCTACACCATGAACAACTTGTGAGACTTCTTTAGGCGGTAAGTTAAAACCAAGATGCAAAAATGCAGACGTGGTCATCATGGTGACCTGTGAACCTGTATAAATGAGGGTGGGTACGTCTGTGCCATGAATATTCATGAGAATAGTGGGCAAATTTGTCCCAGCATGGCTAACAATCGGAATATTCGGATCAATTGTTTTACTCGGAGGCAAATTGATTTTTTTGTAAGTGGCGAGACGACGCTGCAAGCGCTCGTATTTTTCAAGAAATTCTTGTGACGTGAATAGATTAGAACGCGCTAGTTTCTAGCCCTTTTGCAGTAACCGTGTTTACATCATCAGAAGACGTAAGGGTTGGCTGCAGGTGGGGGCGAATTTATAGTGGGTTGGTAATCCGCAGTATATGTGACGTATGGGCGATTAAAAGCGTTATCGTTGTGATAATTTGAGTTATAATATGTTCCACGCTGTTCGTTAGGAAACTGAACAAAAGGTGCGTTTTGTCGTGACTGATTTGCATAGCAATTATCATAACGCGAATTTTGATAATTGGCACACAAATTTTGTTGGTAAGCATTAATATTTTGCCTAAAATTCGATTGTGCTTGCTTCGACTTCAAAGCGATTATCATTATTCACATAATTTGATGAGCCGATGTTGAACTAGGGTTATGAAATCACGATTGAGAATAATTTTGTAGAAGCGACTGTTCACTAGGTAATAGTTTTGAAAAAGAGCTTGTTAAGCGAAAGTTGTAAACCAAGAGCAACTTAAAGTTTAAACATACTATTAAATTATGAAGAGAATTATAAAAGATTTTAAACTATAAGAAAATGAAAAAGGTGGGATTTTAGTTAATTAAAACAAATTTAGAGGATATGATGAAACATTATTGTTGAGAATAGGACAATCAGGTGCTATGTATAACGACTCCTTGATTAAAAGATCAAAAGAGTTGGATGCTCGACTAATAACCTCAAAGCAATCTGATGTAATTGAATGATTGCTATTCGAGATATGTTTGTGAATAGCAGATCACCCTGAATTGGCTTTCCTGTAGCAAATGAGATGCCAGTATGCTCTGCCATTCTACTCCCAAAACGTCGGCGAGTTTCGCCAATGTAACTAGCCATACAGCTAGAACACGTATACTTATATATTAAATTTGAGAGTAGCTTAGCAGGTACAGCATCCTTGTTCTCGAAAGACCGGCTTATACACATGACAGGTTTGTAAACAAATCTTACTCTAATCTGAGGGTAAAATGCAGATATAAGCTTCAGAATTCTGCTGCGTACATTGTAGCCATGCACACCAGTGTAAGGCAAAACGAGAGAATAGCATAATTTAACACAACCGACTTTTATTTCATCACTCTTATTATACACCTTTGTCATAAAGTCTGATATGACATTATCAATCAAGCCAAGGGGATACTCATTTCGCAGTAGAGTCTGCATCAGCTTGTCAATATCAGAGGCAAAAGTCTGATATGAGTTACAAATCATGTAAATGCGACTCACAAGTGTCCTTATTAAACCAACTTTATAGGCAAAAGGAATGAAGCTAGACAATTTGGCATAAAGGCCAGAAAATGTAGGTTTCTTATATGATGATGTCACAATATCATCGGACTTCCTTTCAACAAGAACATCAAGGAAATTTAATTTCTTGTCACATTCAGTTTCAAATGTGAACTTCATATTAGGATGTTGCTGATTCATTGTAATCACAGAACTTAGTAGGCTGATTTCTGTCAGAAAACACTACAAATGTGTCATCAGCATTACGTACATAAAACTTGGGTCTGATCTTTATATTGCAGTCTCTGAGCCACTTTGTTTCATGATAGCTTGAGAAAATGTTGGCAAGAACTGGGCCAAGCGGCATTATCCATAGCAACACCATCTATCTGTTGATAGATTTTACCATTGCACATAAAGTAACACTCTTTAACTGCAAGTTCTAGAAGCAGTTTGAATTGATGACAATTCATGTTATTTTTTAACATGACATTTTGATCATCAAATAGTTTCCCTAATACATATATCAATGGTCTCATTGTGTGGAATATTAGTGAACAAGCTTTGAACATCAAGACTAGCCATAAAATGATGGCTTTTGAATGTAAAAGCCTTAAGTCTTGTCAGGGAACTACCAATGTCACATAAAGTGTATTCATTTGTACTTATGTCTTGCAGGATCAGCACAAAATATTTAGCCAACTTATAAGTTGGAGTGTTGATGGCTGACAAGATAGGTCTTAGAGGAACATCTCTTTTACGGGTCTTAGGCAAGCCATATAGTCTGCCATAACTGCATCCTACAGGATTTATACTTTTATACACATCAGCAGATAGTCCATTCTGCTTATGAACCTTCAGTATACGGGCTGATTGCGTTTCTGAACTGGGCGTATAAACTGACAAGGATTACAGTCAATGACTTTGAACTTTGAGATATCATTCAAGACATCATTCAACTTCCTAATATAGTCATTTTTTCAGAATTACAACTTGGTTACCCTTATCTGTCTTTAGGACAATGATATTCTTGTCTTTTGACAGATTACTGAGGATTCCATAGTCACGCTTTGATAGATTATCACAATGCTTCTTATCATAATTAAAGAGTGAGCTGAGAGCAATGTCACGCAATTGATTCTTGATCATTTGCATTTTTACATTATCACACCCAAAAGCAGTTTGCTTATTGAGGAAACCCATCAGTTTCTCAAAAGGCAGCAAATAATCACCATAATCGATCTTCCTATGTGTAATAGAGTACTTCATACCATAAGACAAGACAAGCTTCTCATGAGCTGTCAAAACTCGGTTACTAAAATTAACCACAACCACACGTGGGCATGGGGGGTTTGGGGGTATGCACCAGAGCCCTGCGTGGGGCGGGTCGGCTCGCCCCGCCCCGCAGGCCCGCGCGGGCTTTTCGCGGGGCGGTTCACACAGCTGGCGGGGCGGGGCGGGCTTTATTTTCTAAAAATTTTGGTGGGGAGGGGCGGGCCTTTCTTTTTTTAAATTTTGTTGTGCAAAAGGATACGTGCTCGAAATTGATTTCCATGCTCAAGGTTTCGCGAAATAGACTATAGTTCTAAGTAATGCTCTGCTACTCATCCTTCGAATAAATACTTAATGAAATAGAACACATGGGGGGCTGTTAAAATAATACAAATTGAAATAATCCAGCTTTACCATGCATAAGCTTACATATATATATACAGTGTTTCGAAAAAAACGAAACCCATATTTGACCTAGTAACTTCCCAACAGCTCGCTTAATTTCAATGCAAATTGTTTTAAACGATAGACAAAAACCCTCGCAAGAAATTTGCTAAGTTTCGTATCCGTAGCTTGCCCTGTTCTTGTGCAACGCGCAATTGTGTAAAAGTCATTTTTTTTCATTAAATACAATGCGTGTTTAGAAATAAATCATGTGTTTGCAACGTCGTAGCTTTTAATCGAGTAAACATTTTAGAATACGGTCTGCTCTACTCAAAAGCCTGTTTGTCTAGCTGTTAGCCTGTAAATTTTCGTACTATTTCGCTACTTGGTTCGAGACTTATTGAGCTTTTGCCAAATGTCATTCCTTAGGTCATTCACAAGTGCAAGCAACTCGCTGCTTATTTTTTCATTGCTGGCTCAATCGCCGAGGGAGTGATCTTAGGCAAAAGCTCAATAGCTCTTGAACCAACAAACAAAATAAGAGTAAAATTTAGATGCAACTAGCTAGATAAATAAGCTTTTGATTGAAACAAACCGTATTCTAAAATGTTCACTCGATTCAAAGCTACAACGTCGCAAACATATTCATTTCTTATGACACATTGTATTAATTGAAAAAAACGACTTTTACCCAAATGCGCGTTGTACAGCAACAAATAAAGCTGCAAAAACGAAACTTTGCAAGATAATTATGAAGGTTTTTATCTATTGATTAAAGCAAGTTGCATTAAAATTGAGCGATTCGTTTCGAAGTTACAAGGTCTGATATGGGTTTCGTTTTTTTTAAACACCCTGTATATATAGGTAGGCAGGTACCTACATACACACGTGAGCGTGGGGGGGTTTGGGGGGCATGCACCCCTTAGAAACCCCTTAGAAGTTGAAATACCCCCCCCCCCCCAATAATCAAAATACCCCCCCCAGAAAATTTTTTTTGCTTTTTCAGCAATTTTTTGATGCCATTGGATAGTGCTTGATGAGAAACGTCGAAAAATGGTGTTCTCTTTGCCATACGACCACTTTTAAGACCATTTTTTGACCTTTAAAAATCTTCTCAGCCCCCCCTTCAGAAAATTTTTCACCCCCAGAATTTCGGTGCTGCCCACCTATACCTACATATATGTAGGTACACACTACGTCCTTACATAAGGTAGACTATCACCTATAGGATTTGAGAAATGGCGAGCATTGGGATCTGCGTTGTCCCCTGGGATACAGCAGACCCCAAAATTGATTTTCTTGTGCTAGTTGTGGCGATTTCGCCCCATCAGACCCCTCAGAATTTGAGCAATCAGCAATGCAAGATAACGCCTTTTGCAGCTTACCTACATACCTAACTACACCTATCACAGTAACATCATTGTTGTTCCAATAAAGTTTATTGCTGTAAGACATCAGCTCTTATTCAATTTACAAAATTGCATTGCACTCATTTACATTGAAGATTTTGTATCACTCATTGTCCGGTTCTTTATCTTCTTGCATTCTGGCTCCTTTTCGACCAGAAATGGATACATAGAGTACATGAAAAAATTTTGCAGGGCGGGGCGGGGCGGGCCTAATTTTTGTAACATTACTGGCGGGGCGGGTCTAAGGAGCTGCGGGGCGGGGCGGGTCAAAAAATTTCGGCCCGCGCAGTACTCTGGTATGCACCCCCCAGAAGTTGAAATACCCCCCCCCCCCCCCGAAGAAATCAAAATACCCCCCAGAAAATTTTTTTTGCTTTTTTAGCAATTTTTGATGCCATTGGATAGTGCTCGATGAGAAATTGCGAAAAATGGTGTTTTTTTCGCCATACGACCACTTTTAAGACCATTTTTTGACCTTTAAAAATTTTTTCACCCCCTCCCCCAAATTTTTCCACCCCCCCCCAAAATTTTGGTGCTGCCCACCTTGACCACAACCTTGTCCTGATCGATACTGTTAACACTTTTTATGCATAAGCAAGTTTTTTACCTTCTTGCTATGCAACTGTCTAACATGGTTGAGAGATTTAGACACATTGCGTCTAATGTATGTTAATGATACCTGAGAATCCAGCCAGGATAATCTTGAATCAAACAGGGTTATCTGTGCCTTAAAATCTCTTAGGACCCCACCTGGGCGTGGGGGGTCTGAGGGGGGTATGCACCCCCCCCCCCCCAGAAACCAAAATACTCCCCCAGAAATCAAAATACCCCCCAGAATTCAATTTTTGAAATTTTTTTTCGTTTTTTTCGCAATTTTTTGATACCAATGGATAGTGCTTGATGAGAAACGTCGAAAAATGGTGTTTTTATCGCCATACCACCATTTTTAAGGCCATTTTTTGACCTTCAAAAAATCTTGCCCCCCCTAGAAATTTCTTGCTGCCCACGTATGCTTAGGACTCTTTCGACCTCTTTGATTTTACCTTTCAATTCCTCATTTAGCAGAAGCCTCTGGCATGTTATGTAGCACGTAGAACGCTTAAGCATTCTATTAGAAACCTTGAAAGCCAGAAATTTAGGAAGCAACTCATTATCAATGCATTCTTTAAGAAATGCAACATCCAACTGAAGCTTATCATAGCAAACTTGAAGCTTCTCAAATTTTCTCAAAAGCAACACAACTCTATGATCATACTTATTCTTCAAATATGTGAATATATTTAGCTTTAAAGGAATCTTGAAAAGAAAAGCAAGAATAAGGAAAAACTTTTTAAGTCTAAAACTCACCAGGCCCTCCAACCCGCCCTTACCCCCTCCATTACTAGATGTTGTAGCAGTAGAAGAAGTTATCTGACTAGCTGAAGTTGTTTGATTGACAAGCGATTTTCTCCCATTATGCCTCACTTGACCAAAAATATTCGGAAAATTGACTTCAGTAGCAGAGGGGGAAGCAATCTGACCAACCAAGGCTACTGGAGTAGGGTGTGATTTGCTCCCATTGTTCTTCCATTGTTTATCGACTCTACCACATTTAGCTGACGTTTCGACCAAAGCTTTGGCCACCTTCAGAGCATAATTGTAGAAGCGACTCTTCACTAGGTAATAGTTTTGAAAGATGAGCTTGTTAAGCGAGAGTTGTAAACCAAGAGGAACTCAAAGCTTAAACATACTATTAAATTATGAAGAGAATTATAAAAGATTTTAAACCATAAGAAAATGAAAAAGGTGGGATTTTAGTAAATTAAAACAAGTGTAGAGGATATGATGAAACATTATTGTTGAGAATAGGACAATCACGTGCTATGTATAACGACTCCTTGATTAAAAGATCAAAAGAGTTGGATGCTCGACTAATAACCTTGAAGCAATCTGATGTAATTGAATGATTGCTATCTGAGATATGTTTGTGAATAGCAGATAAGCTATCTATCACCCTGAATAGGCTTTCCTGTAGCAAATGAGATGCCAGTATGCTCTGCAATTCTACTCCCAAAATGTCGGCGAGTTTCGCCAATGTAACTAGCCATACAGCTAGAACATGTATACTTATATACTAAATTTGAGAGTAGCTTAGCAGGTACAGCATCCTTGTTCTTGAAAAACCGGCTTATACACATGACAGGTTTACAAACAAACCTTACTCTAATCTGAGGGTAAAATGCAGATATAAGCTTCAGAATTCTGCTGCGTACATTGTAGCCGTGCACACCAGTGTAAGGTAAAACAAGAGAATAGCATAATTTATCACAACCGACTTTTATTTCATCACTCTTATTATACAAGGGGTGTCCAATAAGTACGTGGTCTACATGGTTTACGATGAGGCCTGATGCTTGGAAATTTTTGTGTATAGTCTTCATCCATTTGTAAGCCTTTTTTATATTTTTAGCTAATTACATTAATTATTGCTAATTTTATATAATTTAATTGAAAATTTCTATGGTCAACAATGGAATCATCGAAATTGGAACATCGATCAGTCATAAAATTTTTGGTCATGAAAGGCCTAAAAAGCGAAGACATTCAAACGGAGCTGGCCAGCGCTTATAAGGATTCATGCCCTCCTAAAAGCACCATTACTTATTGGGCTGCAGAATTTCGGAGGAGCAGACAATCAGTTGAAGACGATCCGTGTCCTGGAAGACCAATTGATGCAAAAACTGACAGAATTTGTCATGCTGTAGAAAAACTGGTGATTGATGATTGACGAATCAGAGTTCGTCAGATTGCTGAAGCAGTAGGGAGTGTCCAAAGGCACAGTTGAGACAATCTTGCATGAAGAGCTTGGCCCGTCAAAAATTTCATCGAGATGGGTACCAAGAATGTTGTCAGTGGTCAACAAGCATGACAGGTGCATAATCAGTCATTCAAATCTGGCTCAAATTAAAGCTGACCCGGAAAAATTTTTCTCACGTCATATTACTGTGGATGAAACCTGGATTCATTATTATGATCCTGAATCTAAGGAAGAATCGAAGCAATGGCTCCCAAAAGGTGATCCAGCACTCATCGAGTTCAAAGTTGTGCCATCGGCTGGAAAAATCATGGCTACTGTTTTTGGGACTGCAAGGGCATAATTCATATCGCATTGATGTTAAGGGAGGCTATATTGAAAGACAGTAAAAAAATTATTTTGATGCACAAACTTTAAGGCACGTAGACCAAGTACTTATTGGACACCCCTCGTACACCTTTGTCATAAAGTCTGATATGACCTTATCAATCAAGCCAAGGGGATACTCATTTTGTAGTAGATTCTGCTTCAGCTTGTCAATATCAGAGACTAAAGTCTGATATGAGTTACAAATCATGTAAATGCGACTCACAAGTGTCCTTATTAAACCAACTTTATAGGCAAAAGGAATGAAGCTAGACGATTTGGCATAAAGGCCAGAAAATGTAGGTTTCTGATATGATGATGTCACAATATCATCGGACTTCCTTTCAACAAGAACATCAAGGAAATTTAATTTCTTGTCACATTCAGTTTCAAATGTGAACTTCATATTAGGATGTTGCTGATTCATGTAATCACAGAACTTAGTAGGCTGATTTCTGTCAGAAAACACTACAGTAGTTAAGCGTGGCACCCTGGTCCCAATGGTTAAGGATAGGCAATGATTAAGGATAGGCAATGGTAAAGAATAGGCAATGGTTAAGGATAGGAGGCCGATTCCAGTCATAGTCTGGTCCCAATGTTATAAGATAGGACAATGGTTAAGGATAGGAGGCCGGTTCCAGCCATAGTCAGGCCCCAGTGTTATAGGATGGGCAATGGTTAAGGATAGGGGTCGGCTTATGAGTCTGGCCCCTCCCGTTTTTGGGTACATATTGTTGGAGGATAGGAGGCCGGTTCCACCCAAATTCAGCCCTTATGCTGTAGTGTGTGCAGCGTTAGAGTATGGGGGAAAATGAGGCCGTTGTAAAGTGAGTGTAAAGGAAAGAGTTTTTGCTGGGCTGCGTTTTTTGTCCTACCTAATTTTTAGACTTAAAACTATAAATATGGATATATTTATTCACAGAGAGTGTAAACAAGTAAAGTGTGACAGACACGCTCCTATTCATATTTTGTCGATTAGCGCGTAGACATGGTGGTAGATTAAGCCACTTTGTCCAGCGCATGCATGTTATCTTACTTAATCTATGTTGTCTTAAAAACTCATATTTATAAAAGAAATGTCCGCATTTAAAAACATCTAGTTTACAAAGCTAGCGCTGCTTCCTACGCTTTTAATCAGGGTTATTTTACACTTGTCTACTCGTTGAACGCTAGTACAATGCCACCAATCACTTCTAGTTATATGGTGGCCCTTGAAAGGGCCGTTGGGTCTAGAGAATACAATAAAAACGAATCGGCGAGCCGCTGTCGATCGATTTGCTCAAGCCGTCAATTGCGGATATATCGTTAGGATTACGTATCCATCGTCGTTGTTTGACTCGGCCAGCACGATTTTCATCGTGCGGCACGGCAGGCTGGAAATGTTGCTCCAGCCGATTGTATCAAAGAACGTGTGGGTGACGATCCGCCGCTTTGCCCCATTGCGATTGATCTTGTCTTCGACGTGTCCGTAGTCCAGCGTATGTTGGACCAGATCGGCCAACTCGTAACGCGGCACCGTGAAGTATGACGTCGAAAATGGATTTCCTTCCTCCAGCGGCTCCCAGATTCTTCGCTCGACGTGCTTGGCCACGTGGCCATAGTAGGTGTTCTTTGTCAGCTCAATTGGCCACTCCATCTGACCGCTTTGATACGTTCCCCAAATACGAACCATTGTTTTTGAACGAATAAGTACACAAACACACATTGGCACGGGTGCAGGGAGTTTTATAGAAAATTTGTACCGCTGAAAATTCGTACCGTTGAAAGTTTATATCGCCGAAAATTCGTACCGCTAAAAATTATACCATTGAAAATTCGTACCGTTGAAAGTTTATACCGCCGAAAATTTGTACCGCTAAAAAAATTATAGCGTTGAAAATTGTACCGCTGAAAGTTTATACCGCTGAAAATTCGTACCGCTGAAAACGCGCGGTTTGCTCGGAAAATTCGTACCGCTGAAAGTTTATACCGCCGAAAATTCGTACCACTAAAAATTATACAGCTAAAAATTCATACCGTTGAAAAAAATTTGTACCGCTGAAAATGTGCGGTTTGATCGAAAAAATTCGTACTGCTGAAAGTTTATACCGCTAAAAATTCGTACCGCTGAAAATTCATACTGGTAAACTTATCTTATAAATATAGATGAAGTTAGTGTTAAGATTCATTCGTCTAATTATTCAGGGTTGATTGTATTGTGGTCAATTATGTCTGTCTCTGTTTATAAATATAATTGACTTATAGTGCCTAATATGTCAAGTTTTATTTTCCAGAATGGCAGCTGTATTTGATATTATTAAGCGTGTTGTTGAATCGCAAATATGGGCCTGCCATCATCGCATTCTTTCTGTTTTATGGAATCACATTCTTGCTTTTGATGCCCCAGACCGTCAGCAATTAATTACGCCTGAATTATGGGACACGTCGTTGAAGAGTGGCTCGCAGGTTGTATTATTTGAACCCAAAATTACTGGCGATTCTTTGCAATTATTGGTCAATAGCAAATTGTGGCGAGACGAGCCAAAAATTATTTTGTTTATTTTCGATACGTTTTTGCGATTGGGGCTCCCTGGCGAGCAATCTGCGAAGTTCGGATCGGCTGACTATTGGGAAGCCTTTTTTGAAGGCGAATTTGGCGAGTGTCAAATCGGCGGCGCAACGCGTCCTATTTCCGAATTTTACGAAATCGTTGAAGAGTCTCGGCTGCGCGTCAAGCAATTTAATTCAGAAGCCGTCGGATACATCATCAAATTCCAGCATATTGACGAAATTACCTTTATCACCCTTCCACAAATATTGGACGATATTCTCAAAAAGGTGCTGACAAATTACGAGGCAGATGATCGTGTTGGGCTAGAACTACAACATCCGAATTTTGACATGCGAATTCTCGTGCCATTTATGACCGTCGAACAGATGAATGCCGAGCGAATTCTCAGCGTTACCGAAAAAGTGGAGCAGTCGAAACGCGTTTTCGATGTTGACGACCAAATGAGGCTAAAAGTCATCGTAGTTGAAAAGCTGAAAGGCGGCGGCAATACTAGGTGCAAAAATTCGGCTGCCAGGATCGTCAATTGGAGCCAGTGGTTCGAGAAACACTGTGGACACGGTGGTTGCTTTTTACAGGTGAGAGATAATAATTATAATGATGATGATGACTAAGCTTTTCAAAATCATTAAAAAATAATCTCACTTATTTTTCTGTGCAGCGATTGAAATAACTTTTAAAACTTATAACAAAATTAGTCGCAAGGTTTTTCTTGGAGACTCCATTATTTAATTAGCGATATTTTATTATGTGTATGTTTGCTCGTTACTGCAAATGAAAGATACAGCACGTAAAAGGGGTTGTGCTTTAAATGGAGGAAAGCGTGAAAAATCAAATGGAAACCTAAAACGAGGTGATAATAATAATAATAATAATAATAATAATAATAATAATGGGAATGACGACTAATACCTACCTAACCTACCTATTGAAAAATTTAAGTGAAAAAACAATTGGTTTATTCATCTCTGTACATCGATCGAAAAAAACTTAAAAAAATTTTAAGGTTGTCATGCAGGCATTTGCCCTTTTAGCGTATAATGTTATGTTCGTATTGCAACGTGTTTTTTAATTGATCCATTAAAAAAGTATTTTGCTTCAAAGCCTCGATAAATAGCACGATTATCTACTCATAACTTAGCATTGTTTTTGAATTTTATTTTTACAGATATTGAATTAACACATAATTTCTCCAAACCTCATAATTGTTCAATTTTTTATAAATGTTTATATGACATATGGTATTTTGAATTTCTGTAAAGCTTTAAAATTCTATTCATTCTGCAGAGATTGATTAAAGTTAATCAAGTGAATAATAGTTAATTACGGCCAAATAATAATAAAACAGGTTCATGAAAATAGAGTCTGTGTGACGATTTTGTAAATTTATATAATGAAGATATATAAATACATGTTATTATTTTTAAAATTGTTAAGCGCCTATCTCATTTGGTGTGTCGAATATAAAATTGACTTTGCCCTAGCTATGCATCATTTCTTTGTTGCTTCATTTTTTTGTTAATATAGAAAATAAGAAGTCAATATTTTTTGAAAACTGCGGATCGAAAATAATCCTTTAGTTGAATTTTTTAAATTTTAATGTACAATAAAAGGGTGTGTCATAGATTAAAAATGACGACAATTTGTGCATGGCGAGGGCGGTAGTCGTCGCGAAAGCCAAACTCGAAAATCATCCCCAGTTGAAATCGATTCAAAAGGGGGATCAAGGAAGGCCCACTAGCGTCCAAAAGCGTTTGGCAGAGCAACTTATGCAGGATGCTGGACTCGGCGATTATGCTGGCGAGTGCGGGATCGAACAGGCTGAAAAATTCAGCAGATTCTGGCTCCAAATTATCAGCTAAAAATTTATTCGAAAGAACATTTTAATGCTATCGTCTATAAAGGCCCACCAGCCGAGCAAATTCTGCACATTTATCTGCATGATCGCCATTATGACGTAATCACCCGAATGCCGGCTTTCATCGGTCGAAGCCGATATTGCGACAAATGCGAGCGAGGGTACAGTAACGAGGAGGACCACAAGTGCAGTCGAGGCGGATGTGCCGTATGTAATGGCACGCAGGAGTGCCCAATGGAGAAGGGCATATTCTACTGCGCCAAATGTCGGAGGTGAGAAATTGAATAAATAACATTAATATAAAATAATGGTATAAATAAATGAATGACTAAATAAAATATATAAATGATAATTGGCTAAAAGAAATTAATTAAAGGTTAAATAAATTAAGTAAAATTATCAATTAAATAAATAAATAAATAAGTAAATAAAATATATAAATGATTAATGACTAAATGAAATTAATTAAATAATTAATGGTTAAATAAATTAAGTAAAACAATCAAGTAAATAAATAAATAAGTATTTAGATGAATAATAAAACACTTAAATTATTGAATGAATTTATTAAAAAATGCAGTTAATTGAATAAGTATATAATGATAAAATAAATGTTAAAAAATGAATATTAATTTCTACAATATTTAAATGAGTACATAAAACAGATTTCAAAATATTTTATATTGTTGTTCGTATCGCTTCACGCTAAATATTTATTGTTATATAGTGTATTTGTGTGCTTTATACTAATCATGTTTTAGTGCATGTCCCTTGTAGTACGGACATACGTAGTCTGAGTAATATTGCGTTTTTTCAGGTATTTCCGGAGCCAGTTGTGCTATCAAAACCACCTTACAGGCCAATCGATAAAGCTGAAGAATGAAGTCCAGCGTGTTCCGTCCGTATGCAGCCGACTCAAAAGGTGTGTAACGTGCGATCAGCTCTTCCGGACGTCGCGTCGGAAAAACCATATATGCTTCGAGTTCTATTGCAAAACTTGCGGCATCAAGGATGATCGTCGCACTCATGGGTGTTATATGAGGGTATGTATTTTCTAATTAATGGGGGGCAGTGTGCGTTAAGGTGTTGTTGATATTTGCATGTAAATATTTCTCATCACTAGAATATGTTTAATTATTCTTTGATAATATATGATGAGGTGTCTTGATATATATTTTTAACGTTTATCACAAAACGATATATTTTAAACATACGCTTGAAATTTTATTTTTAGATATTTTACATACATAATAAAATAACGTTAATATGAGTGTTGCGTATTGTTTCCATTTAGTATTATTAATTGAAAATGCGTGAATTAAGAAGATCAATAAATAAGTTTTGCAGTGTTGTTGATTTTACACACTTGAATATTTCTATTTACAAGATTACATTTTACTATTCCCTAAATTTTGATTAATGTCTAATAAAGATGTCTTAGTATATTTCCTAAAATGATGAAAAAATACTTGTTAATATGATAAATTTTTGTTAATTGCAGCACAATGTTCGTTTTTATGTTCATATTTTTCTGCTAAATCTAATTATTCATATCAGCCAATAACTGTGAATGACAAGGAAAAGCGGAGGAAACGAAAACCAGATATTCATTTTTTTCGATTTCGAAACGAGGCAGGACGAAGAAATTGGTCGAAATGCGCACGGGCCTATATTCAAACACATTCCGAATTGCTGTGTGGCCTATCGATTGTGCGACAAGTGCCGGGACAAGGAGCTGGGCTTTTGCACAAATTGTGGCGGTCAGAACCGCCACATCTTCACCGGCGATAACGTCCTTTACGAATTCGGCTTGTGGTTGTTCTCGGAAGAAAATCACGGCGCCACAGCTATCGCCCATAACGCTTGCAGTTTCGATTCGCAGTTTCTTCTGCAGTACATTCACGACCAAAGAACGATTCTGCCCAAAGTCGTCAGCAGGGGTCTCGAAATAATTATGCTTGAGGCAGCAGGCGTCCGAGTGATCGATTCGCTCAATTTCCTGCCAATGCCTCTTAGCGCCCTCCCGGATACGTTTAATGAAAAGGAACTGAAGAAGGGACACTTCCCGCACCTGTTCAATACGCTAGCCAACAAGAACTATAAAGGTCCATTACCGGACGCCAAGTTTTATGGTCCGAATCAAATGAAGGACGAGGCCCGGGATGAATTCCTGAAATGGTGAGAATACTTTTAATTTTTTGAAGCGTTTTAGTCTTGAGGGGGTAGGGCAGTCCCTACAGATTTGCTGATTTGTTCTAAAATAAATAACTTTTGCGATTTCAGGTTTGAATTTTGTGTTTCATAGAAAATCGGTATTTTAATTATTCAGGTATGCGAATGAGAAGGAGCTAGATCGAGAATTTGATTTGCAGCACGAATTGGTCAGCTACTGCAAAAGCGACGTTCATATCCTGTCAAAATGCGCGTTCAAATTTAGGGACCTCTTTCTCTCCGAAACCGGCGTGGATCCATTCCTAACAAGCCTAACTATTGCCTCAGCGTGCAATTACATGTACAGACGTATACACCTTAAGCCCAACACAATTGGCATCATCCCTCAAGGCGGCTACCAAGCCAAGGAAAATCAATTGATTATAGGTCTCAAATGGTTGAAATGGATCGCCAAAACGGAAAAAATCCCGATTAGGCATAAACTGAATGGCGGCAAAGTGAAAATCGGCCGGTACAAGGTCGACGGATTTCACAATAACGTCATTTACGAATTTCATGGATGTTGGTGAGTGCTTTTTTAAATATTTTATTATGTCATGATTTTTGAACAATGATGCGTTTTTAATAATCTTTTCTTTCAGGTTCTAATATGTGAACACGTATTTTCTTATAGGTGGCACGGTTGCCCAAAATGTATCACTAAACAAACGGAAATCACGTTTGATAAGGGTCGCACAGCGGAGGAATCGTACCAGCAAACGGTCGCTCGTACAAATTATTTTCGTTCACTGGGATACACGGTAATCGAAAAGTGGGGATGCGAGCTCAAACGTGAGCTCCGAGAATCGAAATAGGTTTTTTTATGTACTCGTTTTTCATATTTTGTTCTATTATAATTTTTGTAATCATTGTACTTTTTTGCGTCATACCTTTTTTATGATTTTATGTTTTTCTTGCGCATTTGGAAAAAAATGAAAGTCGACAAAAAAATAGAAACGTCGATGTAAAAAAATTAAAAAAATCAATGGCCAGCTTTGGTAAGTGGCTGCAAAGGTAAGTTTTATTCTTAATTTTCTCTTTAACTACTTTTCAATCGTTTTCAGGAGGCAAGTTTATTGATATTTTTATGCTCTATTATTTTTCAGCCGTTTTCAGGAGGTAAGTTTATTCTTTTGTGCTTAATTATTTTTTCAATTGTTTTCAGGAGGTAAGTTAATTTTTATTTTTTCTTTGATTATTTTTCAATCGTTTTCAGGAAGTAAGTTTATTGATATATTCTAAGCTTAATTATTTTCACATCGTGTTCAGCAAATTTATATGCTATTTCTTAGCCCTGACATTAATTCTGATATTACATTAACTAATTATTATAATAATCATGCGTTGCTTTCAGAGTCAAAAGAAAGTAAGTATTTTTTGTTTCATTCTTTTGTTTTGAATCAATATAATTAAATAAATGAATAAGTATATAAATAGCTAAATAAATAAATAAATAAATAAATTATTACATAAATTCATGTAAATTAAATGAAGGTACAATGGTCAGCCGACCCATGTACGCTGCCTGAATTGAGATTATAAGATGAAAGCATTTTTCGAGAAAACAAAAGTTCACGAATCAATTTGTCCTAGAGAAGCATTTTTCGGCTGCAGAACGAACGCTATTAGGCTGTACCACAAATGTGAGATTGGCGAACGAATCGATTACGTCAACGTGTGTTCACTCTACCCTTACGTTTGCAAAATGGGCATCTTTCCACTAGGCCATCCGAAAATCATCACGGAAAATTTCGCCGATCTTGACTCACACCCATATACCGGCCTAATCAAATGCATCGTCCTACCGCCCAGGCATTTATTTCATCCGGTTCTACCTCTTCGCGCTAACGGGAAACTACTGTTTCCATTATGTCGCACATGTGTAATGGAACAAATCGATTTTTGCGATCATTCAGATGTGGAACGTCAAATCGAAGGTTGCTGGGTGTTGTTGGAGCTGTACAAGGCCATCGAGAAAGGATATACAGTGAGTGTACTTATTTTATTTACATGTTTTTTAATTTTGATACATTACTGTGCTGATATATCAATAAAACACATGATTTATTCATTTTATTTTTTCGTTAAATCTATAATTTTGCACGAAAACAACATTGACAGCTGTGTATCTAAAGTAATTCCAATCAGACGTATATATTGTTTAATTATAAAAACTTGATATTATCATTATTATTATAATATTATTATTATTTCTTGATGGCATTCTATTTGTGCTCACTTAATCTTAGATTTAATTTATTCATATGAGAATAAGTAAATGATTGCTTTATTTTGTTTTTTCTGCGTTAATTATATGTATGCTGTCAGGTGATCGAAATTCACGGAGTTTGGCACTACCTGGACACGGACAAATACGATCCAGAAACCGAATCAGGCGGGCTTTTTTCAGAGTACGTAAACGCGTTTCTTCGTCTTAAACAACAGGCCGATGGTTATCCAATATCGGTCGTAACGGATGAGCAAAAAGCCGAATATGTCGAGAATTATTATGCTAATGAAGGCATCTTATTGGATCAGGCCAAAATCGAAAAGAACTTGGGCTTGCAAGCCCTTGCCAAATTGATGCTCAACAGTTTTTGGGGCAAAGTAAGATATGAATGTGATAATGTGAAGGCTAGGCATATTTTGCATCTTCGTGTATTATGCTAACATATTTTGTTTTCAGGTTTAGAAGCGTTTTTTATTTTTTTCAGTTTGGCCAGCAAAACGATCTTTCTCAAATGGAATACTTCAAGGATCCTGCCGCGTACAATAAATGCATTTATAGCAACCAGAACGACATTTCATGCATTCGATATTTTGGCGAATCGCTAGCCTGTGTGACCTACAAGAGCGAGGACGAGTTTTTAGACCCCCTTATGAACACAAATCCAGTCGTTGCCAGCTTTGTCACCACACAAGCTCGGCTGAAGCTGTATTCACACATTGAAAAATTGGACAATCGCGTGCTTTACATGGACACGGGTTCATATTTCTTTATTTTCTTGTTTATGCTAATATGCTTGCTTACTTTTGTATGTGTGTATATGTGGGTGAACATCAGGGGGATCGTAAGACCAACCCAAACGCTTTTTTAAGTTGCTTTTGTGGCATCTTAAATTTGTATTATTGATGTTAATTTTCAGACTCGATTATATACCTAACAAAACCGTCAGATACGTATCACGTACCGACCGGATGTTATCTTGGGCAAATGACGAACGAGCTTAGGTCGTACGGTGAAGGTTCCTATATTCACGAATTTGTGGCTGGCGGTCCTAAGAATTACGGATACAGAGTTGTGGATGCGAATGATAAAATTGTAGCAGAAGTTACTAAAGTGAGAGGTTTTTGGTTAGGTCATGAAATTAAAAAAACGGTAAATTTTCAAACATTGCGTCGAATGGTGTTTCAGTATTGTTTGCGAAATAATCGTTTAAAGAAGACTATTGTTGAGAAGCGTATTTTGTGTGATCACGAGCGGGATGTTATGACAAAAACTTGCACGAAAGATTATGGTATTGTATACGATAAGCGTGTTTTGTTTTCGGATTTTACGACGCTACCTTATGGATTTTGACGCTTTTTTACTTAGTATTTGATTATTCTATTCGCATATGCTTCGATTTTTATGTATTTATCGAATTGTCTAAGTGAAAAGATTTAATAAATCAATGGCCAGCTTTAGTAAGTGGCTGCAAAGGTAAGTTTTATTCTTAATTTTCTGTTTAATTATTTTTCAATCGTTTTCAGGAGGTAAGTTAATTTTTATTTTCTGTACTTAATTATTTTTTCAATCGTTTTCAGGAGGTAAGCTTATTCTTTTGTGCTTATTTATTTTTCAATCGTTTTCAGGAGGGAAGTATATTGATATTTTTATGTTTAACTACTTTTCAATCGTTTTCAGGAGGCAAGTTTATTGATATTTTTATGCTCTATTATTTTTCAGCCGTTTTCAGGAGGTAAGTTTTATTGTTACTTTGTTTATTTAATTATTTTTCCAATCGTTTTCAGCAAAATTTAGGTGCTATTTCTGCGCCCCTGAGTAAACTAATTTCTAGATATTTTATACAATGATAGTTTTTACATTTTTTCAGCAACGATAAGTCTTTAATTATTTTTTAAATTTAAAAAAACACATTCCAAAGAAAATTACTATCTGTAAAAAATAACAATGTCCGGCCGGACTCAACGCTAATTCTACGCCTTGCTAAACAAAATGAATCATCTGCCGGCCGAAATCATAGCTCATATTCTTTCATTTGTTGATTCTATCCAGCGAATTAATTGCAAGAGAGTTTGTTCTAAGTGGCAAAGTTTGATTCACTGCCTAAATTGGCCCGTATGTTCGAATATTATGGTAGTTATTTTAGAACCCGACTTGATTACAGGACCGAGATACATGCTTTCCAGCGGCCCATACCCTCAGATGAACGCTTTACCTCATGAACAACTTCAAGTGATCGAGTTCACGCCGTCCGTCAACAGGACGACAAACAATTGGCGCTTTATGCGCCTTTTGAAGGAGCTTAATCCGGCTATTTTTAAGATTGATGGTACTGTACCTACATTTTTTTGTTTTTACCTTTAATCTTTAACTTAGATAAAACCATTAGAGTAATAAATTGAATAAAATTCAGAACAGGTAATAAAAATCAATTAGTTAAATAAAAAAGGTTGTAACCAAATTTGTTAATCCGAATAAAAGAATTTAACCAAAAATTAAATGGAGTAATGAATTAAAAAATATTTTAAGTACATATATAAAAATATTAAAATTTTCCAATTTATATATGTGTACGCTACAATGGATTCTTGATTGTATGCAACGTTCCCCTAGCTTTCAACGCATACGTCGATTTACCTACAATAATTCGCCGCTTTTTGGAGCACCAAACGTCCAAAAAATCGATTTGGCTTCGAAACTTTCGCATTTTTCAAGCCAACTTTCATGGTACGGACCAGTTCCAGATTAGGGATCTGAACTTTTGCGGCAGTATGGCCCTTTTAGAAGAAACTGCACCGTTTTTCAATCCCGAACGCCTTACAATTCTCAGCTTATGCACAAACGGATACTACCCCGGTCTCATGACCAATATTTTGCGCGCTATGCCGCGTTTGCGAGAAATTAATATTGATTTTGCGGATAATCATAATGTGGATACGCGGCAAATAATTTTTCGCGAAATTGTTGAAAATTTTCAGAACTTATTGCTAAAATTGAACTTTTGCTCATACGATTTGGGTTTTAACCATTCTTCAAATTTTCGCAGTTTTTTTAAATCGTTGCTTAAAAATGTGCGTTATTATGAATTTGCAGCGTATAGGTACTTTGGTATTCAGTGGCACCAAGTAACGCATATCGAAAAATCGATCGTTTGCATAGAATTGTATAATTTCACATTATAATAATTTTGAAAAAAAGAAAAAAATAAAAAAACCAATGACTCCCCTTTTTGGGGAATATTTGATTATATTTAAAAATTAGTTTTTATCTAGGCTTAAAATTTTATGCTTCTTAAATTGGATTTGCATTTTCCATATTCCTTTTAAATATTTCTATTCTTTGAATTATTTTTTAAAATTCTGTAAAATTTGAAACTTTGTAAAAATAATAATTCATATTTAAATAGTTATTTATTGTTCCATTTATTTCAAATGCTATGTTTTAAAATATTTTGCTTTCTTCAAATTGAATTTGCTCTGTTATTGCTTATATTATTCAGATATTAATTAATTAATCTGTTTTTCCATGTGGTATGATCTTAATGCATTCCTTTTCAGGAGATTGCCTGCTCGCTGAACGCTAGTACAATGCCACCAATCACTTCTAGTTATATGGTGGCCCTTGAAAGGGCCATTGGGATTGGGGAATACAATAAAAAACAACGGCGTCTCAATCGCCGACTCGCCCATTGATCTGTCACTGCGGGCCTCGCCTCAGACCATGCTGTGGCCTCACAACCCGCGGCGTCTCTGTTGTTCCATTCCGCCTGTGTTGCAAAGCGTTCCGGGCTATGCGAACCAACTCCGTCTCTGACTGGAAACGGCTGGCCAAATTGCCAAGGCAAATCATGTTGTTCGGATGTTCCGACGCGTGTTTGAGGAACTCCGCAAACAAAGTAGCTCGTCCGCGGCAAACCATTTTGCCCAGATGGCGGCGCTTGTTGTCGTTGGCGCATTTGAGGCCAGACAAACGCGTCTTGTTGACCAGGGCATTCTGAAATTAAGCAACGTTTTTGACGCTCGGGGCATCAAAAAAAGGTAAAAATTCATATATTTTTTCTTTATCATGTTTTACTTAAATTAAAAAATCTAGCTTTTTTTCTTTTATTTTAAAATATGAAGGTTTAACTAATTCATTAATTAGAGAAAAAATGTTGGGCTTTTTTCCAAAATTTTCAATCAAATGTGCACCCCATATTGGATAATTTATTAATTAAAGAAAAAATGGTTGTTTTTTCTCAAATTTTTGGAAAAAATGTTCACTTCTAAGGCCTCGTCACTGACGAGCCGATGGGGCTGGGGTTTCAAACAGGCAGCGCGCCCGCTGAATTCAGGGAATTTGGTTGGTTCGTCATGATGGTCCAAGTCGACCAACTCCAAATCCCCCTCATTGTTATACGTGCGCAGCTCATCATCGTTGAACACAATGTAGCTGACAGGCGGCGGAGCTTCTGCGGCCGCTTCAAGCCCCAAATCAAGCAATTCTAACAACGCGGCAGACCTATTCTCGGGCCCCTCTATGGTCGCTGTTTGACCCATGCCAAGCGGCTCTGCCGGTGCGGATGCCGTGTTCCAGGGCAGGCCTAGCAAATTGTCGTGCGCATCCGTTATATTGACGTAGAAAATTTTGTCAAAATCGCTCATCATTAATCGATCAATCGAATATGTACATATATATACACTAACCTTACTTAACTTTACAGCCCTTTTTATAGGAAAATTGTACCGCTGATCTTTTCAGCGGTACAGAATTTTAAGCATGGTTGATGTGGTGCCAGCATAATCTAAAAATAGCATCATTTTTTCCTGAACTAAGTTTACCATGTTACTTTTCCTGAGCATAATTTACCACGTAGACGAGCAGGCGCTGTACATACATATTAACCGCCATAGCGCACTGTTTGCAATGTGTATACAATGTATATGTCTTGCCACCTTATGTCTATAAGTATAAGATCAGCGTATGCATCATAATGATAAAAGAAATGAAGGGTTCCATTTTTTTAATTTGTATACTAACACGTGTTGTTGATTCGTGTGTATACAACAAATCCGAATTGACATGTGACAGCTCCATCAACTATGAAGTTAATACAACAAGAAAAGTCAGATCTTTAATTTTACAAAATTTATGTGACTTGCAAATTTCTGACTGGTCTAATTTCAGTCGTTGTTTTCCGCGGCTTAACTGCATGAAATTCAGACCTTTTTGCGAAAATTGTTTGAAAGCCGATGAAAATTTCCTTAAAGGCGTCCGAGTGGAGGGTTGTTGCTTACAAAAGGGTGAAAAATGTCAACATAAAGATGATTTTACTGCAATTTCGAATGAGCTCTTAAGCTGCTTGGGCCTCTTAGTAACTCTAACGATTTTATATTTGATAAAATTCTTAAAAAATGAAATTCTCAATAAGAAGGATTTTCTTCGCGTTTCCAGCAAAATTCATTGATCTTTTTATTGAAATAAACTTCACTATTCGAGCATGCCTATTAATTTCAACGCGTTAACTGTTCTATAATAATTTGCATTCTCTTCTTCGATTTCTTTTGCGGTAGGCGGCGGTTCAACTGAGGGTTTTTTGAGTTGCTTGTTTATTTTAATTTCAATTTCGCCTTCCCACGATTTGCTCTGACTTAGTCGAATGAAGCCTCTGGGGCCGAAAAATGCACGCAATGTCGCCGCATTTACTTTTGGATGCAGCTTCTTGCACGTTTTGAATGTGTGGCGCGTAAAGCTGGCGCCTTTCAACCCGTCAAATTTTTCGGCTTCGACGAACAAGTATTCGTGAATAATTTTAATTTTTATATTGGCTGGATCAAACGAAGCGGTAAGACTAATCAAAGTTTCCATATCGGTCTTAAATTTATTAATTAATTAATCAATTGTGCACATATTTAAAATATTGCGCACTATGACGTCAGCACAAAAAACATCCAAACGCATTTTCAAACCGGTTATGAAAAATTTACCACTTGAAAATATAATAATTGTAACACGATTCAGTGAAAATTTGAGACCTGGAAACAATTCAGGCTCGTAAATACATTTTGGACGACATTTTTTGTAAAATTTTGGCAAATTTACACAATGAGAAATACTGTTTGATCCAACATAATTATGCACAGAAAAGTCGCAAATTTCAACTTTCGGATAAATTGACTTTAAAACACAAAGAATTTTGTCAAAAGTTTCACGAGCATCCTGGTCCGTTTTTGTCCCCATGCATACTAGTTTTCCGGATTTGAACAGTAGAACAGTAGACTTGGGATTCGCAAATTTGAGGCTCAGACCGGAAATTTTCCAGGTCTATATTTCACTTGGTCGGCACATATAGACACTATTAGATTTAAATCAAGAGCGCTAGTACATTTTGTACTAGCTATAATATTGCAAATCTCCATAATGACAACTTTTTTACAGGACAGATTAATTTATAGGAGCAGTCAAACAAGTTTAGACTCGATTTAACCCAATGAGACATGATTTCATGTTCAAATTTGATTTAATAAATTTTTTTTTCAATTTTCCACGTGGTTCATACATATAAAAAACCTCATCCGTTTCTAAATTTAATTTTTTAGGTTCTTCAGACATTAATTTAGTAGGCCGTCCATGCTGTTTTCCTCCCTCACCTATATCGAACTCAAAATAAGTCTGTTTCTTCTTTGGGGGTCTACCACGTTTTTTGCCAGTTTCAACAGGCACCACATGTACACTTTTAGGTTCACTTGCGGTTTTTGTCTTTGTTCCTCTAAACTGATTGCGTCTGCATGGCTGCAGTGAATTTTTTAACTTGTTCCTCAGAATTATCTCTGCTTTTGAGAATTTTTTCCTTTTCCAATTTGAGGTCTACTTGCGCTTTAATAAGTGGATCTTCAGTAATTTTAGATTTTTTAATTAACGAATTGTAAAATTTGTGTGGTAAAACAACCATTTTACGTGTCATCATTTTTTCAAAGCTTCTTGAAGTGCCTTAAAAAGTTCAAAAACGAATTCTGTAGATTCAGTCGTCAAAATTTTTTGTTTGTCACTCGTGCGCGTTTCAGGTAATGCAAGTAAATATAGACTCGTTTTGTGTTGTTGACAAAAATTTGGATTTTCAGTGCAAAATGTTGAATTTAATTAATGTCGGGCTGATTGTGTTAATACTGAAAAGAATTCCTGAGGCGCTTGTTTAATTAATAAAACTTGTAAACTTTTCTTTGTATTTTTATCGCCCAACAATTTAAAGTACGGTTCGCTGATTTCAATTTCTTTCTTTGCTTTGGATGACATTTTTCAAAAATTATATTCTATTGATATTTATAGACATGACCGCCAGATAACCATCGGTTGTTCGTCCGAGAAAATATTTGTACAAAGCCTGTCTTGAATTTGGTTTGCGAAGACATCGACGAGCAGATAATTATACGGCTTTTCCTGCATTGCTTTTTGATACGCTGATTTTAAGGGCCCTTTAGCGCCGTACAACTGTTGATTTAAAACATCGAGAACATTCAGATGCGGTGTTTTTGTAGGTATAAAATAATGTGTGTTCCTGTTGATTGTTGTGGCCATAGGTCCTTTGAAAAACAAATTTTGGGTTATAAAAAAGTTTAAAATGTTTTTGTGGTGCCCGTAGACCGTGAAAAGACGCGCAAAATTCTCATTCTTTACAGCCGCATCAGCTAAATTGTCTGCTATGCAGACGTTAACTTTTCCACCTTCAGAAACTGATTCGTTTTCAATTTTTTCTAAATTTAGACCTTGACAGAAAGTGATTTCAGGGAACTCAGCTAAAAATTCTTCAAAAAGCGGCTGCCAAATATGATAAAAGTAAAAGATTTTACCCCTCTTTGTTTTAAATGGCCATTCTCTTAAAAGTTTAATTAAAAAGAACGTTTTGCCGCTTCCTGTTGCCCCCGTAATTACAAAATTGGCTGGCGTACGTAAAAATTGAATGTCTGCACTTATTTCTTCCATTGCGAACAAATTGGTATTTTCAAGTTAAAGTGTTCAGTGAACCATTTACACATTAATTTATTGTTTAATTGATCGATTATCGGAAAAATTGGTTAAAATGCTATTTATAGAATGCTTTTGGCATAATTTATGCACTACAAACAGACAGTAAATGCCACAAATCAATGTAAAATCAGATTGTAATATTTTGTTTGTTGCTGTGTACTGCCCGGGGTACACCGTAAACGACGAAAAGTATAAAATGGCTTTTTCAAAACATTTTCCATATTCTTGAGGTTTTCGAGCAAAACTGTCAAAGCATACCATTTTTTTAGGACCCTCAGGTTTGAAGAAAAGCACCCAGTGTGTGCCTTTA